>JAVTVY010048316.1:0-24471 GCA_036873755.1 Hanleya hanleyi | reverse complement strand
ACAGTCGAGGTTCGACCAGCATCATTTTTTTCGTATGCTCCATACCGTTAGCGTCCCAAGATGGATCCGAGTAACGGGCCTAGTACAGTAGCGGCTAAGGGAGCGAGAAGTGCGCCGAGAAATCCACCTCGCTGTAACACTTGTTTCTTCTGCTTGACACTGCCCGTCTTCTTGACCAGCGTTCGGAGACCCGCCTTGTGCCGTTGCAATTTCCCTTTCTGCAGAGGACTCAGGGGGACATTGCCTTTTAATACATTATGAGCGACTTCACACAAACACCGGACCAAGTCCCGATCCGCGCCGCGCACCAGGGCCCGGCCCACTTCCGGAGGCGCGCTGCGTAATACGCGCAATGCCGCGGCGTGCTTGCGTACGAGTGCAGACATGATGCTTGAATGAAGGCTCGAGTCCGTGGTCTTCTTCTTTTATCCGCTCATTTGGGGGTGTACACCGTCTGTAGTTCACCGGGAAAAATCAGGGTACGCAATCGCAGGGGAGCGGGTGTGTCTTGTTTCAAGTCGATGAGGAGATAGCCGTGAGCAGGTTGAGTGGCATCTTCAAAGGCTTCTCGTACAAAGGCCGTGTTCTTAGGGTACATCTGTTGAGCCAGGTGGGTAATTTGTGACGCGTCTCTGGGGTTTTTAAATAACACCACATACTGAGCATTCAAACTAATGTTCCGGTGTTCTTTGTTCTTACTGAAAAGATTCTGTACGATGTAAATAATGCTCAATCGACGATGATGGCTGCCTTTGGTAAAGAGACGGGTGATTCGACTGTCCGTTTCCGTCATGAGATCGTCTACCACCACTAAGGTGTCTGGGGGTATGTCTTCAGGCGGTAAACCTTCCACTAAGGTGACTCCTGGGACACGGTCCAGTGCCTCGTACGCGGGCTGCCAAGCGCCATAACACCACAGGATACGCGCTAGAGGCGGTGAAATCAGGGCGGACCCATGTTGGATGAGACGTTGAACAAAATGTGATTTTCCCGACCCCGTCGGTCCAGCGATAAGGCATGTGAAGGGATGCTGCCATCGTGGGTCCATCGTTTCTTTTTTAGGGGATGATTTACCGTTTTCCACCTCCCAGGTGTCGGGGCTGGCGGCGCAGGGGATAGTACTGGAAGGGAAACCGTTGTCGAGGTAAACGGTGTGATTCACGGGGGTCCACTTCAAAACTGTTGAGCGGTGTCGTAGTGGTACTAGCGGGTAGAGTGGAAGGCTCGCTTTTCAGGGATGATGATGATGATGGATGAGTAGTCGTCGTAGTACGGGTGGTCGTGGTGGGGTGGATGTAGGGGAGTAACTTGAGGGCTGGAGTAGACGTAGGGGTCTGCGTTGACACGTGCCGTACCCTTGACGTCTGGGTGGGTGTAGGTCGTGGGGTGGTGGTGGTGGTCACTGATGCAGAACGCAGGGTGTTGAAACAGGATATCACGGTCGCCAAATCATAGAACACACCGGTAAATAACGTACCCAGCACCACGACTAGACACACCACAGTACCGACTTGTGCTTTTCGTGTTCTTAACAGTACGGGTAGACGACGTGTACTCTCCATGGTACAGTCCTACACTGAAGGCAGGGGGGTGATAGGCGTTAGCATTTATAGACGTTTCATGTCACGGCCGGACACCCAGGAATTAAAGGAACGAGGCCAACCTTGCCATTTGACGAAATGATAGGGAATGCCACGTCGACGTTCCGTTTTCAAAATCTTCTCCACCGTATAGTAGTCTTTCGGTGTTTTCACTATGGGTTGTAATTCTGTGTCGTAAAACGTGCCTTGCAGTCTCTCGCCTTGTAGATCTTCCAGTTGATAGACGTGGGGTTGTCGAGGTTTATGGCGCACGATGACAAAATGTTCATCACTCCAGTTGGGTAAATAGCCTTTCTCAAATTGTCCTTTCACTTTACTGATCCGTACCGTATCTCCCCGTTTGTAACGGGGTGCCGTCAAGGGTGGACTGGAGGAGGAGGAGTACAGCGTAGCACGAACTTGATGTTCGTTCCCTTCCGTCACAGTCCGGGGGGCTCGCTGGATACTGCGATGATATGCCCGATTGTAGCCTTGCACCAGTTGGGGAAGTACATCCAGGTAGCGTCGCGTGTTTTGAGCCGTAAAATATTTGTACATCCGGCCTTTGAAGGTGCGATTAAAGCGTTCCACTACCGAGGCTTTCGTCTCATTGTACGTGTGAAAAAAAAATACCTTCTTTTTCTTAAGAAAGGCTTGAAAGGGTCGGTTGAGAAATTCTGTGCCTTCATCTGTTTGTAAATACAGAGGTTTGCGCCCCGTCTTGAAAATCTGCTGAAACGCGGCTATGAGATTCTCTCCTGTTTTGGTACGCACGGGTAGGACCCAGGCATATTTCGATAGAATATCGATACAGGTCAATATGTATCGATTTCCATTATTGTCAGGTGCAAATCGACTCATGTCCACTAAATCCGCCTGCCATTGCGCATCGATCCCTCCCACAATGACCCGGTTACGACGAAAATGACGTCGGACAGCTCGATGTAGACTGTACGTATCTTGGGTTTTTAACCAGTCTCGAACTTTACTTCGACTGATCCCTGGGGCCGCTCGAGTCAATGCTCCCACACCACTATAGGCAGCTGCACTCGTTGGATTATAATACAAATCAGTTAATACTTGGTGAATTTCCTTGTTCTCCCGCCGCTGCCGCCCCATCACGCACTTCGTTGGTCTCCGTCCCAGGTCCGTCGATCTCTTCCCGGGGTGATACTGAGTTCGCCCCGTCCGTCTCGTCCCAGGGTGATACTGACCCTCTAGCCGCTCTGCATTCTATACATATAGGCCTTTTTTTTCCGGCTGTAGGAGGAGCTGGTTTACAGAAACAAAATTCTGCTAGTCTTTCACCCGGTTCAGCGAACGCCTCTTCTATAGAACGAACCCACGCTAATTGTTCAGGGGATCGATCGTCCGGTGATAATAACTCGTCGACAATAGGCATTATTGTCTTGAAGGCTGCCCACAGAGAGGGAGTTAGGCTGATACTCCGCTCATCTTTATACCGACCTAGCCGTATACAGTGGGGTCGTAGGAAATAGACGTACATGGCATTATCCAGGTGAACGAGCTCTCCGTTCAATTCCCCGCTGATTACCCGTTTAAACTTATTCCATCCATCACGCTGTAGTGTCACGGGATTCCATAGCATTTCAGCGGGGGTCCAATAAATAGATAGAGCGTCTTGCGCCAGTTTTATTTTATCCGCATACACATATAAGCGCACACTGGGTGTAAGAGGCAGAATGGCTCGTAGTGGTAGCGACATGCTTGCTTGCTCTCTATGTCCAACTGATACACACTCTGTCTCTTTCCCTGGTATTTATACTATTCTGTGAGAGGCGGGTCGTGTGCAGAGAATATTTTATCCACCACAGGCACACTGTGTTGTAAAGCCGTCCATAGTTCGGGATCGAGTGTAAATCCGCCTCGTTTGAGAGAGATCAATCGGGCGAAAAAAGGGCCGCGAAAAATGTATACATCGTGATCCAGGTAAATGCCATCGCCATTCAAATCACCGAATAACACGCGTTTCAAGGTCGTCCAGCCTTCGGAAGATAATGTCACACGCGCAGGTTCCGGGCTACACCAGCAACGGGAATCATGATCAATGAGATCGATGCGATCTGGATATATTATTAGGGTACACTCCGAGGTGAGGGTACGAGTCATGATCGATTGAGTGTGCGGATAGAGTACATCGTCCACGTCTGTAATGACAGTTTTCAGCGCCGCCCATAATGCTGGCCAAAGCACAATCCCGTGACCGCCACACTCCTCTAATCGGGGGAAAAATGAAACCTCTCTACTCCGCCGTAGATACACATTCACACCGACAGGCATAAAATCGACTTCGGGTTCTTTGGATTGTAAGACACGTGTCAATTGCCTCCACCCGTCCAGGCTTAAAATTAATTTCACTTCGATGGGGTGCTCTTCGATAAGGTGTAATTCATGTTGATATACAATAAGAAGCACCTTAGACGTGACTTGAAAGAACGCCAGCTCTTTCCCCGACGATGCCATACTGAACAATGATAAAAATATTAACCCCACACACATGTATATAGAGCGATTCTATATTTTTCATTGTTAACCCTATCTGGCCTGGGGGTTTAAAATAAAAAAATATCCCTGGGAAATTTAATTTGACACGGCAATTAATTTTTTAGACGCACCCCGAGTGCATCAATTAATAGTCTGGACACCTACGAGAATTAAAAATAAAATATTAGCAGGGTTAACAGCGTCTGGGAAGTGCTCATCATTTCCCAAACAACACGCCTACCGCTGTAAAAATAGTCAAACCCAGGAGCAACTAAAAGGATAACTCTTGGGTCCCAAACGAATAAGGGGGCAAAACTCTGCATTGACAAACTGCATTTTGAACGACCGAAAAACATGAGGAGAGGAGTTTGGTTGACTCGAATAATGAACAGGGACGCAACTCTCTGTGTTTGATGTCAATATTCAAGCGGACCGGTCTAGAATATGCTCTCGCACCGTAAATCCAGGCCCTGTTTGTTCATTTTTTCTACAGTTCTCATGAACGAAACGATCTGGAATTTTCAGGACACACGTATCGAGTGATGCCCGACAAAAAATTTATAGAGATCGATTCTATTTTTCATTGTTAACCCTATCTGGCCTGGGCTTTTTGGGACCTGTCCAGAAAAAAATACCCTGGGAAAAATATTTAATTTAACACGGCAATTAATTTTTTAAACACTTCCCGAGTACATACATGAATAGTCTGTACACCTACGAGAATTAAAAATAAAATATTAGCAGGGTTAACAGCGTCTGGGAAGTGCTCATCATTTCCCAAACAACACGCCTACCGCTGTAAAAATAGTCAAACCCAGGAGCAACTAAAAGGATAACTCTTGGGTCCCAAACGAATAAGGGGGCACTACTCTGCAGGCATTTGTGTGTATGCGTGTAGTGATACATTACCCGCTGGTACTTTTCAAGCCGACCTCACTGCGCGCGTGACTTTGGAAAAATTGCAAAGATTGGCGCCTAGCTTGTGTTTTCGCACGGTAATCCAAGGCTCTGTTTGTTCATTTTTCTACAATTCTCATGATCGAAAAGAACTGGAATTTTCAGGGCACGCGTATCGAGTACTCATTGAGAGACTTACACTATTTTTAATGGGGAAACTTAATTATTTTTGGAGACGCAGGGCCATGCTAGTAGAAATCAAATTATTTTGGCAGCGAGAATTGGACCAATGGGTACAACTGTTGCAGGGAGGAGTGGACGGCCGAACGTCATCAACGGCCACCAATTTACGACATTTATTAGCTGCCGTGAACGACATCCACGTCAATGAAAACAGGTGGTTTGTTTTATTACAGCGAGTGATGGGACAAAGGAACCCCATTCCTACACCGCCTGCTCGTCGACCAGTCCAGATAGTGCTGCCAAGAAGAAGAACTGCCGCCGCCGCCGAGAACATAGCAGTCTTCCCTCTGCAAGATATGGGACCCCCCAACCTTGATGAAGATCGTACGGTGCCACACAGGACAATACCGCCAGCCACCTTCCTGGACCATCTCCCAATTTTTTCTTCATCAGACGAAGACGAAAATGAGGAGGAGGTTGTATATCTGCATACCGTGGTGCCACCGTACCAACAGGAATAATTCCACCCAGGTAGATGTTATTACGGAGAAAGTAGACAGGAAAAACTTCTCTGCAGAAGAAAACTGCATAACAAATTGATTTCCAAACGTCCTTTTCAGGATTTGCGATAATAAAAACAAAAAAAAAAAAAAATGCTTTCGAAAGAGGATGCTTTTTTCTAACTTGGGCACACACCAATTAAAAGCACAGAAATGTCCCACATTTTCCCCTTTCTTAGCAAACTGCATTTATTTTGATAAGCGTGGGGGGTTATGTCCATTAATTTAATATTACAGTCCGCGGGTATATAACGGACTTTATAAAAATTTTTAAACCCCGGTATGCGGGAAAAAATTTATTTTTTTGCACTCACTCACACCGGCAACGCACCTGCTACGAACAAATATGCAAATGAAGGCTGGGGATCGGGAAAGTGGAATGCTGGGGATCGGGAAAGTGAAAATATGCAAATGAGGACCGAAAACAAGTGCAATTGGCCACCATCTTGAAAACCGACACTCACACCGGCAACGCACGTGCTACCAACAAATATGCAAATGAAGGCTGGGGATCGGGAAAGTGAATTGCTGGGGGTCACTCACTCACACCGGCAACGCACCTGCTACGAACAAATATGCAAATGAAGGCTGGGGATCGGGAAAGTGGAATGCTGGGGATCGGGAAAGTGAAAATATGCAAATGAGGACCGAAAACAAGTGCAATTGGCCACCATCTTGAAAACCGACTACCCCTAACATACAAAAAACAAGCCGCCATCTTGAAACACACACACACAGCCGACTATAAATAAGGTGTACGTTCACACATTTATTAACAACTACACATCATGAGTTTTTTTCTACGCATCATGAGTTTACCACGAGCCTTGCTCACCCATCATCCTAGAGATGCAAGGAATAGGGGTACAGAAGAACATAGCGAGATAATTACGCGAGAAGAACAAGACAACAACAGAATGGAGGACATACAAGAAAATAACGAGGCCGACACCCGTGATGGAGAACAAGACAGCGGATGGTTAACTACTAGACCTGCAACAATAACCACCTCCACTGCAAACACTGAAAGTATAACCACTTCGGCTGAGATATCACGCCTCAACGAACAAATTATCGACATGAGGGGAGCGATGTTGGAAATGGAGACGACAATCACGGTACTGGAAGATGAGATATCATACCTCAACGAACAAATTATCGACATGATGGAAGCGAAGTTGGAAATGGAGACGACAATGACGGTACTGGAAGAAGAGATTGCCAGACAAAAGAAACTACGACATAGTGAATTGCCGATGCATTGACGCCGGAGAGGTGCTGTGAAGCAAATATACCGTACCTCTCGTGTGACACTATCCAAAGGCCCTTTTGAGGGCCAATCCATCTTTCCGAAAGAGAAAAACTTCTTTTCATATGCACACGAAACTAACATCAGCTCCAATCATGCTTTTTTCCCCAAAAAAAAAAATTTCGTACACAAGGTCAAAAAATTTTGAGGCCAAACATCAATATCAACATCAATCAACATCAATCTTCAAAATACCTTTAGAGGTGCCCCTAGTGGACCAATCGGGTCGAGTCCGGTATCATTGTGAAGCATTTCACGTCAGCTTCAATTGGATACCTCACTCGACCCACTACCGCCAAAATAAAAAAATAAAAAATCAAACTTCGTACACCAGATGTTGATATCGATGTGCAAAATAACCTTTTTGGCGTTAGAGGCGTCCCTAGTGGTCCAATCGGGTCGAGTGAGGTATCAAATTGAAGGTGACGTGAAGGAGCATCTGATAGACTGGGTGTGGGCTTGAATTAGGGTAATTCTGCGCATGCGCGAAGATAATATGAAAAATATCAATCTTCAAAAATAGCCTGTTTGAGGTTAGAGGCGTCCCTAATGGTGCAATCGGGTCGAATGAGGTATCAAATTGAAGGTAACGTGAAGGCGCATCTGATAGACTGGGTGTGGGTTGAACTATCAGCATTCTGCGCATGCGTAATCTTCAAAACACCTTTTTGGAGTTAGAGGCGCCCCTAGTGGTCCAATGGGGTCGAGTGAGGTATCAATCTGAAACATTTCACGTCAGCTTCAATTTGACACCTCACTCGACCCACTACCTGCAAAATAAAAATAATCCTCGCACACCAGGTTTTGCTATCGAACTGCAAAATAACCTTTTTGGTGTTAGGGGCGCTCCTAGTGGCCCGATGGGGTCGAGTGAGGTATCAATGTGAAGGTGAGATGAAGGGCCATCTGATGGACTGGTGTGGGTTGAACTATCAGCATTCTGCGCATGCGCAAGAATGGAAATAGACGTTTTTGGAGCTATTTGACTATTAAAAAGGAAAAAAGAACACATTTTTTTCAATTTTCTACATATTTTTTTATTAACACACAATGAACGTATTCACAATTGAATTTAATACCAATTATATGTAAGTATTGAATTTTAAATACAATTAACAGTGAAAAAAAACTCTGAATTTTTGTAATGTCTCCAGATCAATACATGTTTTCCTTGTTCTCAATAGTTCTTCAACAAGACTTGTTTGAATTCATCATCATCTTTCTGTCCTTGGTGAGTATAGATGTACGTCACAACCTCTTCACGTGGAATTTTGGAAGGACAAGCCGCTACCACTGCCAGGGTAATTTCCATCTCGGTCACAGCCTGTAGTGCTTCAGTGAGGTCCGCGTATGAGGCCACCAGAGTGTTCAGGTGAGGTCTGATGAGCTGCAGGACTGTCTCGATGTACTTCTCAGCTATATAGGTCGACACCTGGTAGGTCAGAGTTTGCCTAATTGTACTGGCAAGACTCTGCAACTCCCGCCACGCTGTTAATTTCAATGTGACACCTTGAGGACAAGCCACCAGCTCTTGCGTATCTACGCGTTTTCGCCATTTTCGAATATGAACGAGGAGCTGGTCATTGAAATAAGCACAACTCACATAGATGTCGTCAGCCACATGTAATTTCGCTTCGTTACCCCCCTGGTCACGAATAATCGCATCGATGGCGTAATCAAGGGCCTCCAGTTTTTGCCAGGTGTCCAAGTTCAGGGTAATATGTTTACCAGGTCTGTCATTAAACCCCGCTGAATTAAAATGCACTTCCTCGTCTTTGACACTCACCGTCAAATAAGGTGAAAGCTCCCAAATGTTCTTGTGGGCTGTCTGGTGAGCCGCTTCGATCAGATTGTTGATCTCCTGGACAGACATAGGAAGTTGTTGTTTCACAGGCACTTGCTGGGGTACTACGACTGGCGCCTCAATCACTGGTATTACTAACGGTGTTAAACGGGGACGTTTGGGACGGCCAGCGCGTTTAGCAGATGTAGTACTCTCTGGGGTAGTGTGCGTACGTTTGCTGGCTGTACGGGTAGTGTCCATCACTAAGATCTCTTCATCTTGTATAACGTCGTCGTCGTCGGCTTCAAGTAAATGTGCTAGTTCAGCATTTCCCGTGATATTCAACGCCTCCACGAAGGCTAGCATTCCATAGTAGGTAAATTTCCGTACCTCATGGATGAGGGCTGTGTTTTGGGCTGAAGGGGTTTTCTCCGCCATGATTTCTTCGACACTCTGTTCCAGGAGTAGGTTTTCCTCCGCCATAAGGAAATCACATAATTCATCCACATGCTTCATCTCATCCATGAAACGAAGACGGTGCTTGTCAAGCCTCGCTAAAAATAATGATGATGACGTCATGACTATAGCTGGGTGGCTGGCTGGGTAGCTAGAGGTGAAGCAAGCAGGCAGGCTGACAGAGAGAGACAGGCAGGCTGGTCAAGTCAAGTAAGTCCCAGTAGTACGCAGAGTAATGCATTGAATACTGACCTTTCCCTAAAAATGGACTCCTTTTATAGCCCATTGAACCTCATTTGCATATTTTCAGCGGATCACAGGCCGCCATCTTGAAAAACGACCACCCCTCACACACAAAAAACAAGCCGCCATCTTGAACACGACCACACACACACACACACAAACAAACCCCCTCTGGAAAACGACCCCAAAGACCTCATTTGCATATTTTCAGGGACAACAAGGCCGCCATCTTGAAACCAACCACCCCTAACCCACAAAAAACAGGCCGCCATCTTGAAAACAGTGGGGAAAAACCCAGAGACCTCATTTGCATATTTTCAGAGGGGACAACAGGCCGCCATCTTGAATCCGACCACCCCTAACCTAGAAAAAACAGGCCGCCATCTTGAAAATAGGCAAATGAGGCGCGAAACAAGTGCAATTGGACGCACCTACAAAAACAAGCCGCCATCTTGAAGCCGACCACCCCTAACCTAGAAAAAACAAGCCGCCATCTTGAAAATATGCAAATGAGGACCGAAACAAGTGCAATGGACCGCCATCTTGAAACCGACCACCCCTAACCTAGAAAAAACAAGCCGCCATCTTGAATAGTACCTATGCACCCAATGACCTCATTTGCATAAAACTAAGCCGCCATCTTGAAGCCGACCACCCCTAACCTAGAAAAAACAAGCCGCCATCTTGAAAATATGCAAATGAGGACCGAAACAAGTGCAATGGGCCGCCATCTTGAAACCGACCACCCCTAACCTAAAAAAAACAAGCCGCCATCTTGAATAGTACCAATGCACCCAATGACCTCATTTGCATAAAACTCATTAACATAAACTCACGCATGCGCACACACATAGCCACGCCCACAAAATTATTTCTGCGCATGCGCACTGAACCCAATTGGCCCTTCAATGCGTGCTACCTACTACTTACGAGCATTTATGGTATAAAACTACACGCTTAAAACTAAAGTATTGAAACTTTCTCGTAAAGAGTTGAAATAACCCTTCAAGTGTGTCCACAGGGACAACACTTAAACGAGCAGTCCCTGTGGACACACTTAAAGAGTCATTTCAACACTTTACGAGTAAGTTTCAACACTCTAGTTTTAAGCGTGTAAGCTATTTACTACGCATGAAACACAGCTTTCTATGTTGATATGGAGAAATATTTTTTTCGCTTCAAAGACGGACAGCAAGAGGGTTTTTTCGCATGTAAACATGACATCTTCTTTCACCAGTGTGACACCGGAATAGGCTGGTAATTTTTTCTGCAGTGTAATGTGCTTATCACGTGAATTTGCTGGCAACCAGTTCCGTTCCATTGCTTCGACAATTCCAAATTCACTGAGTTAGTAAACATACATGGGAGCTTTATAACGTACTTCTCGATTTTAGGCTTGAGTATGCTCATCAGCCGTGTAAACAAAATTATGTGATCTGCACGCCGCCATCAACGCTAGCCAATCAAGTCGACGTTTGCCATCCTTTGTATTTTTTAATCACAGGTCAAAAAGTTCCAAGATGTTTTCCCCTTTTCCTTGCAACGAACAGAATGAACTATATGTTTGCATTGAATAGTATATGACAAATGGGCAATTTTCAGGGTTTTGCATACCAGGTGTTCACGTAACACATTGACAGAATATCTTTAGAAAAAAAACAACGTTAAAAGTGTGTAGGTGGGCAGGTATCTCACCGAAGGCATGTCGGCTATATCACAAGTTCATCGACTTCCCTCAGGGAAGATGGTGGACAGTATTTGTGAAAAGCAGAAGGCTGTACCGTAAACTTCTGCGGGGCTTAAGAACTATACGGATTTTATTCTCGGGGCATTATTTAGAATAACAGTATTGTGTACGTTAAAATGTGTCAAGGTCGTAAGCTTATACGTAAAAGTCGCCTATACTCCGCTCGTGCGGCTCTCGCACCAGAGATGTTCATGTAATTTTTCCGAACAAAATTTATTCCATCCTCCCATAACTGCTCCCCATTAAACAACCTCGTTCACCCATCTTCACACAACAGGCTGATTATAACGTTTTGTCGCCTTGATATAATATGGCAGAATTATTGTTCCAAAACTGTAAGTTAAGCTATCCACCTGTACTGATCAACACTCGCTCAATGACATTTCTCTCATTCTCGCCTTTGCTTTATAGATTATGTATATAAAACTATATATTTTTAGAAAGCCTGCTTTCTAAGAATTCTAGACATGTTCATACGTTTAAACTTTGAATATAATTAAATCTATCATTCATATTTGAACTTTGCTCTTCGTAAATTCTACCGATCATTTTCAAATGTCAATTTCAAGAAAAGTATCAAATATAACTGCGTGAAAATCGACAGCTCCATCTAGAAACGCGTCTCTCAGTTTTCTCGTTTTTTCTTAGTTTTCTCACTAGAGCCCCAAAACCGAAGAAATATCGTTAAACTTACCGAACACTGCTAAAGCCGGAATATCTCGCTAAAGATTTGATAATTAAAAAAAAAAATGAAAGACGCGTTTCTAGGCCTCTATGCCATCCCAATTATGTCCAAATCTCGCCATTCTATGATGTACGGTTTTCGAGAAATTTCGGTTTTTACCAGCGAAACCGGTCCAATTTAATATGCGATAAATCGAAAAAAGAGCCCAGCAGGTGATTATTCTACTGTGTTAGCCAAATATTCCCCGATAAAATCCTTCACTGACATGGATTACTCTTGTCACGCTCAAAGATATTGTATTGTTTGCTTCTTACTTTGCGCAATGACTTTTCATCGCATAGCTCCATCGCATAGCCCCATCACATAGCTCCATCGCATAGCTCCATCGCATAGCCCCATCGCATAGCTCCATCGCATAGCCCCATCGCATAGCTCCATCGCATAGCTTCATCGCATAGCTCCATCGTATAGCTCCATCGCATAGCCCATCGCATAGCCCCATCGCATAGCTCCATCGCTCCATCGCATAGCCCCATCGCATAGCTCCATCGCATAGCTCCATCGCGCATCGCATAGCTCCATCGCATAGCTCCATCGCTCCATCGCATAGCTCCATCGCTCCATCGCATAGCTCCATCGCATAGCTCCATCGCATAGCCCATCGCATAGCTCCATCGCTCCATCGCATAGCTCCATCGCGCATCGCATAGCTCCATCGCATAGCCTCATCGCGCATCGCATAGCGCGACTTTTTATCGCATAGCTCCATCGCTCCATCGCATAGCTCCATCGCTCCATCGCATAGCTCCATCACGCATCGCATAGCTCCATCGCATAGCCTCATCGCGCATCGCATAGCGCGATTTTTTATCGCATAGCTCCATCGCTCCATCGCATAGCTCCATCGCGCATCGCATAGCTCCATCGTTCCATCGCATAGCTCCATCGCTCCATCGCGTTAAATTAGAAATGAAAGACGCGATGGCCCCTCTCGGCCATCATACGAAATTATCATACTGGTGTCAGTCCGCTTGGATGATTCCTATAACAGTTGGCCAACGTCAGTTCACTTTGTGATAGTGTCTTAATTACAAGTTCCTAAACTCGAAGAGACAGGTTCCCGAGAGGTGCTGTTCCTTTTTCCGGGCTTCATTTGAGTTTTTGTGAAGAATCTGTGGGCACGTGGCTGGACAAATACTATTGTCTTGGAATCAGGAGATGAACTCATTCTGGTCGTGAGATGTATAGAAAAGAAGAGACAGGGTTATGTAATAACTGAAGCGTTGAATGGGACCAATTATCTCAGTGCTCTTACATCCGCCCTCCCAGATCAGCTAGGTCAGACAAAGTCTGTGTAATGGAGATATAGCCAAGAGGCGCTAATATTCGGGTTTTCTCATTCACATGTTACAATATTATTGAAACTTCGGTTTACTACTGCATTCTCTATTTGAGATCCAGGAGACAGCGTGTTAAAATTACATCGATGTGTAGTACTTGGAAAACCTTAGAAAATGTGTACCTCAAGGTTCCGTTTTGGGGCATACACTCCTCAACATCTTCTTGGGTGACATTTTTTACTTTTGACAATAGAACATTGTCATCTTTACAATTATGCAGAAGATAAACAGTCATTCTCACACTCAAATCTGGAACCAGTTATAAAAACACTAGAGCAAGATAGTCATAACGTTTTACTTTGGATTAAGAAGACTAATATGAAGGCAAATTAATCCGTTGGTAGAAAAGACTAAAAACGAAGATAACGTCTTTCAATTGCATGGAAACTCCAAAATTAGCTGCGAAAATGATATAAAATTATTAGGAGCTACCAAAGACTATACTCACTAAACGTAGAAAGGCGTAAATGTTTTGAAACGTTCAGGTAGATATCTGAACACAACATCTAGGCTTGTGGTTTATCAATCATTCATTATATTGAATTTTAATTACTACTCTGCTGCCTGGCACTTCTGTAGTGAAAACAAAACACAAAAAGATTAAAAGGTACAAGGAAATGGAGTATAGATTTATTCATGGTGATTACAACAGGAATTATGATTACCTGCTCAGCATATCTAAACTTCCTCCGCTACGAATCAGGCGGTTAGGTAGTCTTCAAAATGTTATCGAAAAACTCTCTATTTGGAGGGGCTCGTCTCTCTTAAGGAATCTCCATACTCTTTTCGACTTTCAAATGCCTTTAATTTACCAAAGGTACGTACGACAAAATATAGCCTGATGAGCTTTATGCAGCAAAACTGTAGAATCAGCTAACAGATCACCGGCGAACAAAAACTAGTTTTAACAAGATCTGTAAATTAATGCAGATTAAAAGAGTCACATGACGCAGCCTCCGTCATATACTGGCATAAGGCATGAGACCGCTTACACAGCCTCACATGAAAAAGCGATTAGCCTGGCCTGGACATTTCAAACACACAGCTATTACGAAACTAGCCCAACTGTTATTAAACTTTATGACTGCTTGGGAGTATGGGCATCTGCTAAGATACTACATATAGCCATGAAGTCTGAATATACTGTTACTTGTCGTTTCACCATCTGTTCGAACATATAAACTGCCTTTGTTAGGAATGACGCTGATCACAACTTGACTGTCTACATTTTCAGATTTCTTTTCTATACACTTGGAGAAGTTCGAGCATGGTCGAGATGCAGAAGTTAGGCATTTTGAAAAGAGACACAGAAGATCCATTCAGAACAAACTAAACAAAATTTTTGAAATCCTCAATTTCTGTTACACTGCAAACGAATGTGAATGCTTCAAATATAACGATATCGATGCTATGCATTCTTGGATTCTATGCCATTGTGGGTATAACTCATTTATGGGTATATCGAATTATTGTTTTCACAGCTGGTCTTCACAGCTTAACCCGGGGCTAGGGGCCGTATGAACCCATGTACTTCAAGATCCTCATGGGGCTCATATGAACAGTCACAATCAAAGCGTGATTGAGATACAACATTCTCTAGATGACGACTTTACAACGATTATTACGGATTAAGAATACTGATCAGCGATACGGATTTTATATTTTTGGAACATCATGATGTCTTGTCGGCATCATTGAAAACTGTTGACCGCTTCTCTCTTGCAAGAAACTAGCCTATGTTTATGTATACTATGATTGTCCTTTTGAATTTGGTGCTAATACTGTTATATGGATATGGAATAGGTCTTTGGATTATGGACGCGGATATTCTTTAATGGACGACGGATGAATTATGAATGACGGACTATGACGGACTAGACGTTTGTATTACAATCAATTTGAACTGTCAGGAGAATAGTTGATGACATGATCCAGTCCACTTGGATGATTCGCATAAAAGTTGACCAATGTCAGGTATCAGTTCACTTTGTAATAGTCTCTTAATTACATGTCCCTAAACTCGAACAGAAGGAATCTCTAAAGATCTGCTGTTCCTTTTCCTGGACGTGATTTGTGTTCTTATGAAGATTCTGGGGGCACATTGCCGCAAAATACTATTGTCTTTCAACCAGGAGAAGGGCTCATTCTTGTTCTAATTACCGCTCGACTGCCTGGCAATTGTGTAGCAGAAAAACACTACAACCATTGGAAGATACAGGAAAGGGCCTTCAGATTCATCCACCGTGATTACCATAGTAATTATGATTACTTACTAGGCATATCTAAACTTCTTTTTCACTACGAATCAGGCGATTACGTCTTCAAAATGTTATCTATAACACGCCTCTCTATTTGGAGGAGCTCGTCTCTCTTAGGGAATCTTCGTACTCTTTTCGACTTTCAAATGCCTTTAATTTGTCAAAAGTACGTACGACAAAGTATGGCTTGAGAAGCTTGATGCTACAGGAAAATTATGGAATGAGCTAACAGATCTACGGCGAACAGAAACTAGCTTTAACAAGATCTCTAACTTAATGCAGATTAAAAGAGTGACATGAAGCAACACCCCTCATATACTGACACGAGGCACGAGACCTCGTAAATAGTCTCACATGAAATGGCGATTAGCCTGGCCTGGGCATTTGAAAAAACACAACAATTACGAAACCAACTCAACTGTTATTTATCTTTATGGCTGCTTGGGAGTATGCATCTTCACAAGTCCAGGTAAATCTTAAATCCTCGCAGAGGGTTTACCTGGACATTTTTGGTGATTCGAATGAGTTCTTGAGTCGATGCCTCTATTATACAATCTCGTACATTTCATCCCCCGCTCTTGTTTTGAATTAGCATGTCGGTATCCCCAGCCTGCGGTTTTTGCTTTGACTTCCGATGTCGATTTCCGCTTGACATCAAAGCAGTTTGGCCCGCGATGAAATTGAAACCTGTCACATCTCATACCTCGCAGCGGATTGGCCTAATCAACCAGCTTAGCGCGTTCACTGATTGGGTTGATTCAGGGGAAACCCCTTCATCTATTTATATCCAGAACTCGTATGGGTAACTAACCAAGCCAGTGTATCGATCCCAGTGGATCGATCGATACACTGGCTCGCGAAGATGGGAAGTATGATCAAGATACTACACGCATAGTCATAAAGTCTGAATGTACTGCTACTTGTCATTTTACCGTCTGTTCGTATATAAACCACCTTTGTTTGGAATGACATTGATCACAACTTAACTGTCTACATTTTCAGATTTCTTTTCTACATTTGAGGAATTTGGAACATAGTCTCCACATGAACAGCTGTAATAAAAGCGCGGCTGAGATACTAAGGCTGCGTCCGGGAATCCGCCGTATTCTCGGGTCTGAATGTGAGTTTCCGAGGGAAGCTTTCCTGTAGAGTCATATGGTTGCTTTTTAGTCGTCAGGCATCGTCAATTTTTCTCACCTCTGGCATATCGCTCCAATTTATAACCTGTATACGGTAGGATTCTGCTGGTGGACTGGTAGTCCCCGAGGCCCGCCCTCTGTACATGTCGTTCGACAAATATTTATAGGTCTATTGTTTTGGTGGGAAATTTAAGCCTTATGACGTCGGGCATTACAGGTTGGTTTTTCTGGGTACTCTTGCCTTTACCATCTTTATCCCATGTTGAGGCGTTTATTCCATCAGACGTCATCGATGCTCATCCATTAACACCAGATAAGTTATTTGTTTAAGCTGATCCGTCATCACAGCCCAAGAGCTAGCGTATCTAATTCCGCTTAAGCCGGTGCTAGTGGCCGTATGGATACTTCATAGTCTCCACATGAACACCTGCAATGAAAGCGCGGCTGAGACAGTAATGCTGCGTCCGAGAATCCATCGTATTCTCGGTCTGAATGTGAGGTGCCGAGGTTAGCTTTCCTGTGGAGTCATATGGTTGCTTTTTAGTCGTCAGACATCGTACATTTTTCCGATGGGAAAGGAGACAGTAGAAGATTTCTTCAGGACAAAGTAACAAAATAGATGATATATTGAAATCCTCACGTTTCTGTTACACTACTAACGAATGTGAATGCTTCAAATATTACGATATCGATGCTACGCATTTTTGGATTCTATGTTATTGTGTAGTAACTCTTTTATGGTTGTATTGGATTATTGTTTTCACAGTTGGTCAATTTGAACTGTTAGATGAATAGTTTGATAAAATTAGAATACTGATGTCCGATTGTATTATTCGCATAACAGTTGGCCAATGCCATGTATCGGTTCACTTTGTAATAGTGTCCTAATTAAATGTCTCAAGACTCGGATAACTACTATTGTCTTTCGACATCGTTACCTATATCCTTTCTTAACAGTAATATTCCAGTGGGACCTGCATATGGCATATACATATCTCGCCTAGTAGCATTTGCTATATCATATGTTAAATGTAACGAGGTTATTCAACGTCACAAAACATTATTGCAGAAATTTATAAAACAGGGCTATACCATCAAGGGTCTTCGCTCAAAGTCTATCAAATTTGGAGATACATATCGCACGCTGATAGCATAATACGAGCGTAGCGTGCAAGATCTATGGCGTTATGTCTCGTAACTTGTGTCTAATTCCGCTCAACCCGAGGCTAGGGGTCGTATGAACGCATGTATATCAAGATCATCATAGTGTTCATATGAACAGGCACAATCACAGGGTGACTGAGATACATCCTTCGCTAGATCACGACTTTACAACGAAAATCATATGGATTAAGAATACTGATCATCGATACGAGTTTGATATTGTTCTTAACATCATGGTGTCTTGCCGGCATCACTGAAAACTGTTGACCGCTTCTCACTTACAGGAAACTAGCCTAGTTTTATGTATACTATTATTTATTCTTTTAATTTTGTGCTAATGAAATTATATGAATTAGGTCTTTGGATGATAGACGCTGAATTTTGAATGACGGACTAGATGCTGGTATATGTAACTAGACCAACTGTTATCTATGGCTATTGCATCTTCTCTAGCCAAGTCGACGTACATCACGTTGCTCTGTACATTGCCTTGGCATACTTCTCTAGTAAAGTTGGAACGTGAATCCTCATCGATGAGTGGAATGCAGAGACGGCTTGCTGCATCCAATCAGAATGGGCGTAAGATGGAAGGATACGATACAATACGATACGATGGCGGCCCCACTAAGAACGAGCTGTGTCGAATGTGTGGGGAAATTCTGCCGGAAAAAAAACACAGGAGAAGCATTTTCACGGCCACTATCGGTGTTCTGATCAGTTGAATCAGCTTTTGGGACGCGCTGCACGGTCGAACGATAACGAATCGCCTTATGAGTGTGGTCGACTTGAAATTGAAGGGGAACAACTCCTGGAGGCAAAAAGTCGCTCATCGTTAAAACTTCCGCTAGTTGGCGCAGATCAGTACTCCTCTGCCAGCCAAGAATGTCAAGGCAGCGTAGAGAGCTTTGCGATGTAGTTGACTTGGCTGGTGAAGATGTGGCTATTGGTGACTATATTCATCTGTCATTTTCTACTTCCCGTTGAAACGCAAAAATCCGAACATACTCTTCCTGTCGTTTCTGTCGTTTCTGTCGTGTGTGCCTATCAACTGCCTTTGCAATGACATTGTTCACAAAATTGAATGCGCAAACTTTTACGAATATGTTACTCACGAAGATTTTAATAACATTTAGTCTCTTTTTTCAGGTTTCAAGAAGTTCTGGTATCATCAAGACGTGAAACTTGATGAAATCTGATGTCTCACAGATGATAAATTCTGTCAATATTTTAAGATTAATTTTCAAACTATGACAAACTACATTGTATTTATCCTTCTGTTGCTTAGTCCGGTGCCTTATTATAAAGGAATCCAGGACATTTCCCCCTGTGGACATTTCCCCCTGTGGACATTTCCTCCTGCATACATTTCCCCCTTCAGACATTTCACCCTGCGGACATTTCCCCTTCAGAAATTTTCCCCTGCGGTCATTACCCCCTTCCTGTATATTCTTGTAATATGACTTCGTACGAATGTCTAATACGTTAAAATATTGACAAAAACAATTTGGAGCATTTTTTATTTTATTTTATTTTTCAATAAGCTTAATTTGACATTATTGCCCCCTTCCTGTATATGTTTAAAATACTGTTAACAAGATTGGTATGACTTGTATGAATTGTAACAAAGTTATTATCAAAAAACATCGATTTTGATGATTATCTTTTGATTATTTTATGACCATTTTTATAAATTGATATAATTTCAGAGAATAACCATAATACACATTCGTACGAAGTCTTTTACCAAAATATAGAAGAATGGGGAATTGTCCGCAGGGGGAAATATACGAAGGGGGAAATAAAAGCAGTGGGAAATGTCTGAAGTGGGAAGTGTCTAGGGGCAAGGCTGTCTGCTGGGGGGGGGGGGGATGTCCTCTGGGAGGGGGAGTCCGCGCACCCTTATAAGATGGGCAATAGCCCTTGCATATCGTGTTTTGCCTTGGAACAGTGTTCGTTCTTGCACTACTGTTCCTTGATGAGCCTATGGGTGCACTCCGGAGATTCTTTTATTCGGCATGGAATAGACTATGGCTCCGTTTTTCGGCCACCGGTTGTCGCAAAACCTTCAACCCAAATCACTTATATGTATATATTTTCTGAAAGAGCATGATGAAACTATTATTTTAAGATATAACACTGCTATGTTATAGAAAAATTTAACTCGAACATTCTCCTCCATGCTTGCTTCATTTTTCCTAGAAAACCCCTTAAAAATGTCGAAAAATGGTCAAATTCGGCTCAATTTCCAGAAAAATCTGTAAGAGCGATTTCAATTAAACTTCTTACTCACGTTCCCTGGTCCGGTCTCAACTTAAAAAGGCAAAAAAAGGGGATGTTAACCTAACCGTTTTTTGTCAGATTTTCTTCCCGTAAATGAGTCCCGATTTTTAGGCACACCCAAGGGGCATAACTGAGGCAGGACAAACTTTACTCCATGATCCCGATCAGCGTGTAGACGAAGCCAGCACTCGATTTGTACGTACTCGTTTGCAGCGTTGATAATGCTGAATAGGATGGCATTATACATATAAGCTATTAAGAAGACAAGAAGAATTATGATGTAGCAGAACAGGGCAGTCTATCGTATTATGAAATTAGAGAGGGGCCATTACTACGAAACTGCGGAGGGCCACCTATAGAAAAAAAATAAGTGTCATGTTAGTTATTTTTCTGCTCGATTAGAGACACACATGTTAATTCACAACTGGACTTAATATCTTAGAAATATATTCTTTTTTCTTTCTTTAAAGCAATCCCGATATCGGGAGCACGCGTTTTTAATCATACACCTCACCATTTATTAAATAAGCTACAGATAAAGAAACAGAATTTGTAATGGTTGTAATTTCTCCTCGTATATCGATCTGTTATCAGGGTGTATCTTCAATATGTTTCCGGCGCGTGTCGTTCTTCAACGACCCAAGGGGACGAAGTAACTGTCCAGGAGGGGGCTGTACAAAAGACTACACCGGCCCCGCAAAGAAATCATCACCCGTACAACCGGCCTCAAGGATACCCCGTCGCTATATTGTCTGAACATTGGAGAATTTGTGATCCGTATTTATACAGTGTTCATAGGTCCAGGTTATTCCAGCCTATCTCATATCTGGCTGCCAATTTTTCATCCAGCATGGCCATATGGCTCATGAACTAAGGAATTCAGTGTTCCAATCTGCTTCCTGGAATCACAAACTAAAGAAAATCTCGTACTGTTAAATCATTTAATCGCAATAAACTAGTATTATATTGAAGATATTCGAGCACGAAGACACTGCATACGATTCGTTGTTATTCATCCAGTGATTATGGGAGTAATTTCACAGAACTCAGTAGTGCTCTGGTAATTTTTATTCTTGTGTTACATAATTGAGTGGGATCCATTGGGCATCAAGTTTTGATAAATTCGAAATCAATGTCACAAAAGAGCAAATAATTATCTCTCGGTCACATAATTTTACTGAGACCCAATGCCGTAGTAATCAGACCTGGAGTCGAAGTTTGTTGTGATGTGGCTCATCTGTACAGTACATACGTCATTAACTGGAGTTGAAGGGCAATATGTGTCATCTATTCAATAACAGGACATTTTACGGTGTTCATTCCAGCAGATAATGTGAACACAATGAAGTTAGTGGAAATGAATCAGGACAGTATCGGCCGATCGCAGAATAATAGGTAACAATGTCCAGTATTGTCCGTCATGAGATCTAGCACATATAGACGAGGGGGTTACCAACAAAGACATGCAAACAGTTCTCATGGATCGTCCTGGTGTTAACCTCAAACAAGACTGCATGCCTCACCGCCCTTCACTGAAGGTGTATGCTGAATAGAATCCGAGATAATAGGAGAACTATGTTGCATTCAGATCTTACTTAATCTTAGAGATGAACCGGACGTCTCACATCTGGCACCATTGATCAATTACGTCTATATGTACAACGAAAGTGCCCTTCACTAGACATCTTCACAGTGTCAGCATTCACACACTATATACATGATATATACCAGAACGAAAACGATAGAAGTCCAATAATCATGATATTAACATGACACAGAATATAATTGTCAATTGTTTCTTAAATGCGTACATTCTGATGGTGTATAGGGTGGACATATTAAATTACGGCAGGGTATCGATTATGCCACTTGGATCAATCAAAACCAGGACAAAGCAGAACAAACTCTGTGGAATATTATATTACCCAAATTAGAGTAAACCATCATCAAATTTCATTGAAGAAAGCGATGTGTATTTCTAATATTGATATTCGTAACAGAGGACGTTCCATTCTGGAGTCACAGATGGAAGGTTGGACCATCAATCTATTTCTGGCCAATTTGCGTATCTGTGACAATACATTGGCCATTTACGTGATTGCGGCGTCATGGATGGCACGTGGAAGGAGCGACTACATCTGTCCCACGAATGTATCTCATCCGCCTATAAAGAAGTTTGTCACCTTCGCACTCATATTACTTGAAATCAATATCAAATCTCACATTAATTAAGGACCAAATGTTCGAAGACAAGGTTTGAGATGGGCACACTCTAGGAAGTGAAATTCCAGTTTGTAGTTACGTGTACACTTCAAAATTTCACTTTCAGGGACAGTTACGACAGTTGACAGTTGATCAGAATATCTGGTTTGAGGGTTTAAAAATTCGCCTCCCCACCTATTTTCCGTGTCAATCGCGAGAAAACTAAACTCGCATTATACTTCAGAGGCAGATAGGAAGAAAAATACGCTTACCTCACTCAGTCGGTGATTGCGTCTGTATGGCAAGCCGTTTTGGTATTTATTCATTTATTTTTGATATCAAAAATTCTTTTTTTGATATCGAAAATTCTTTTTTTGATATCAAAAATACTATTTTGGATATCAAAAATTCTTTTTTTGATATCAAAAATAAAAGTTTATTTTTGATATCAAAAATACTATTTTGGATATCAAAAATTCTTTTTTTGATATCAAAAAAAGAATTTTTGATATCCAAAATAAACCGTTTATTTTTGATATCAAAAAAAGAATTTTTGATATCCAAAATAGTATTTTTGATATCAAAACTAAACCGTTTATTTTTGATATCAAAAATAGAGGACCACTTACACCAAACAGGGCCGTAGCCAGGAGTTACCGAGGGGTGGTTCGCCTTCACTCCAAAAGGGCACATCATGGGGTTCGCTGTATGGGAAAAGGGGTAAATAGGGGGTTCGCTTCAGTGTTTGAAAAGGGCATTTATATGAGAAAAGTATATAATATTTCCAAAGGGGGGTTCGCCCGAACCCAGAAACCCCCCCTTGGCTACGGGCCTGCCAAAACGGAAATAATGCGCTCTCCCTTACCAAGATTTATCTTCCATCTTTGGCTTCATCTCAAAAAGTGCTACCATACAAAATAACTCATAAAAATTATAATGCAAATTACACAAATTCTGTCGTTGGTTGTTCATATATTCAAGCATCTTCACAAGTCCAGGTAAATTCTAAATCCTCGCAGAGGGTTTACCTGGACATTTTTGGTGATTCGAATGAGTTCTTGATTCGATTCCTCCATTGTACAATCCCGTACATTTCATCCCCTGCGCTTGTTTTGAATTGGCATGTCGGTATCCCAAGCCTGCGGGTTTTGCTGGACTTCCGATGTTGATTTCATCCCAACATCAAAGCACTTTGGTCCGCGATGAAATCCAAACCTGTCACCTCTCATACCTCGCAGTGGATTGGCATAATCAGTTAGCTTAGCGCGTTCACTGATTGGATTGATTTAGGGGAAACCTCCTGACCTATTTATGTCCAGAACTAGTATGGGTAACTAACCAAGCCAGTGTATCGATTCTAATAGATCGATCGATACACTGGTTCGCGAGGATGATATTCAAGAGCTATCATTCAATCGAAATGTTCCCCTTGTTTATTGATTGATACAATTTCACTCCTCAGTCCCGACACCCGTCGTTTGGCGCCAAAAAAAAAAATGGAGAATGGCTGATTCGGGTAACCCAACTCAGGCTAACGCTGTTGTTAGAAATGTTGTACAAAATGCATTGTCAGCTGTACAGGAGGCGAGAGAATCAACAATTATCCGATTAAATACCAAAACGGCGCACATTTATTTTTGATATCAAGAATAAAGGAATAAATACCAAAACGGCTTGCCATATGGCAAGCCGTTTTGGTATTTATTCATTTATTTTTGATATCAAAAAAAGAATTTTTGATATCCAAAATAGTATTTTTGATATCAAAAATAAACTTTTATTTTTGATATCAAAAAAAGAATTTTTGATATCAAAAATAAACCGTTTATTTTTGATATCAAAAATAGTATTTTTGATATCAAAAATACTATTTTTGATATCAACAATTCTATTTTTGATATCAAAAAAAGAATTTTTGATATCAAAAATAGAATTTTTGATATCAAAAATAGTATTTTTGATATCAACAATTATCCGATTAAATACCAAAACGGCGCACATTTATTTTTGATATCAAAAAAAGAATTTTGATATGAAAAAAAAAGAATTTTTGATATCAAAAATAAAGGAATAAATACCA
>JAVTVY010048315.1:0-22355 GCA_036873755.1 Hanleya hanleyi | reverse complement strand
TAGCGGTCGCACTGAAGCCTTTTATCGTGTTGTCTTAAAAGCATCATGCCGTAGGCAGACATGATAATTCATAATCACATTATCCTGACATCTATCCTCTTAATGAGTACCATGCGAGCAAGTTCTGTTTTATTAAGTTGTTGGATCACTCAGTGCGGGATCGATCCCAGCATATCCTGCTTGCCAGAAGTATCGCAAAGAAATACAGGACCGATTTTTTAAATGTGTAGGGTCAAGCTAATAAAAACTTAATACTTTCTGAAGTTTAAATTATAAACATACGTATATACGCATCATATTAGTTCACACGCGTGCCAAAATGTTTTTCTAGCAAACCACTGTATTGACGTTGAACTTTACGTTGTCTGTGCCAAATTTGTAACATAATGCGACGTTAATTTAACGATCAAAGCTATTATTCAGAAGCAGTAATCTCGCGGTTTCTGAGTAGGGTTACGGAACAATTTTGTGCATCGAAATTTTAATTTACGTCAGCATGAGTTAGCATGAGTGGGTAATCTCTCTTGATGGAGACCTTAATTCTTCCACATGTCAAAACAGACGAAACTAAGGAGAACATAAATCAGACTCGAAATAATTTCATTAAAGTTTGTATACACTACTTATAATAAAAAAATAGCAGGGAATTAATGGTTGATCAAAATGTGATCCCTGGCCTGCTTGTTTTGGTGGAGGGAGTATTTTTGCATTACCAGAACAAGATCAATGAAAGCAGACCAGAATTAAATATAACCACCCAAAAGTGATTGAGTACTGGGATTGGGTCTTGGTTTGCTATGTCATATTTTTGTAGCAAGGGCGAATCAGTATTTCTGATAAATGCCTACAATATCTAAAACAGCTTGGGGAGTAATTTTTTCTTAACAATCTTTCGCGATTATTTCGAATCTGAACATTCCTGTGTAGGCTTAAAACAAAGGAGATATTTCCTATTTTATTTACTCTTAGCCGCGAGCGCAACATAACACTAGTTGTGTTTTAAGAATCAGTTTATAGTCGAATTTATTACCGCCATTCACAAAGGAGTTAAACCTATTAAAACATCACATATCCTTTGCACCACAGCTTTGAATTTATTGTGATGCTGATCAATGCCTTTTTTACCCGGTTTCTCTTCGTAAACATTTTATTCCATGTTACTGCACAGCATTTCATTTCTATGTTCGTATTTTCCACAGCTAAATACACTGGTTTTCGTGTTGTAACCTGCACCGCCAACCCCGGCCCTCTCCGCCTCGTTAATAACCAGTGAGTATACATGAGAATGCAAAGACAAATATTTTCAAACAAAAAGTATCTTAAAAAAATGATGGACGAAGGAGTTTAAATGACGGAAGTGAAAAATGCTCATTCTGCGGAAAAATAATCAAGAATACATGTATAACCTGGTTAGCAGTGGAAAGAGTTAAAGTATTGTTTAATAGCTTTTGCGAAATATTTTGCCGGTGAAACACGAGTTATTAACGGGTAACGGGAAGGTGTATATTGGGCGGAGTGATCTTGACTCATGCACCAGCAGTGATCAAGCAACAGCGCTTCAGTCTCCGCGTGTGGTCGAAATTTATGGGGGAGTGATCATGGCTGTGTAGAGCACATCAGCCACGCCCATCTACGCGGTCCGATGTATGTTCAGGCTGGTCGTAGTGATGCATTCAACGAAAGGGACTAATTGTACGACTATCACAGTAGATACATTTGCGTACACTTCGCCATCCATAAGATGGCTTGCAAATCGTGTGTCACCATTCTCGCGGAGCGATATCCGGTACTTTACCGTATTCTGTTCGGTCTTCATCCAGCGAAGAACAGACTCGAGAAATCTGATAAATTACAGGTTTGCCTACCACTTCGGAAACAGATATTGTCTGGGCTTACAAAATATATAGGAATGAATAACGATCGTATCATCTAAGAGATGTGGTAGATCTGTAATTTTGAACAAGTAGGACATCACGTGACTCGAAAATGGCGGGTTACGTTGGGAGACTTCAGCTGATTGGCTGACGAAATCACGTGGTATTGATTTCTGGAAATTCCCTCTTGCAGTTGCCGAAAGTAGGCTGAACATGGATACACACGATCCCAGGGTCAGTCTTATCGCGTATAGATGACCCAGATGGTTACAGGTTGACCGTAGATCCCCGAGAAGTTGCAAATGGCTAGTGGTGATGGAAATTCCTCGATACCTGATTATATGATTATAATTTTTATAATATTACCCGAGCAATATTACGTTATAAGAT
Source organism: Hanleya hanleyi (assembly GCA_036873755.1). Classification (NCBI taxonomy): domain Eukaryota; kingdom Metazoa; phylum Mollusca; class Polyplacophora; order Lepidopleurida; family Hanleyidae; genus Hanleya; species Hanleya hanleyi. The sequence goes on along the minus strand of JAVTVY010048315.1, from coordinate 20,091 downwards.
AGAAGACGTACAAGTGAAAGCGATTACTTCGGGCTTGCACAAAGTGATGTAACCAATCAACGGCCGCGATTTTCACTTCCGGTTTAACCATTTCATACCTAACCAACCAATAACCAGAACTGGTAATTCCAATTCATCAAGCCCTCCTGTCTATGGGAAAGGAATGAGAAAATCGGATATAAAACCAGGCTGATGCGACTTGGTCTGTTTAACTCTGATAAGATTGCAGACTAAATCTGATTACATGTATGCGAGACAAAATGAGATGTGATTATGACTGGATTAGGAGTTTATTATGTTCAGTATAACGTGAACGTCCTTGCTGGCAACGGTACGGCTGCTCCTGATAAACGCCGGCAAAACACGAAGCGTTCTGGAAATCCCCGACGAGATACGGCTGCACTCGACATGGTCTCGGATAATGTAGGACATTAGAACCTCGTCCGGCACTGCTAGGAATCCATCAGGTTACACGATAATAATGTAATCTTTATTAGTGTACAAGAACACGGTATCCCTAATTGCACCTCGATTATTCAATACACGTCTTGCCGGTCATCTTAAAATAGCAACAACCGCCATGTTTCCATCTCAGAGTACAATGTGAACCACGAGTAAAGTATTGCTTCATGCATGCTTTAAGTATAGACAAGGACTAAAAATTGCAAGAAATAATTATTTCAAAGACTTTTTTGCATGATTTCTTCAGGGTTCTTGCACACTAGTATCTCGTTCGGGATTTCCATATCTCGTCTTGTTTTGCCGGAATTTATCGGGAGCGGCCGTACCGTTGCCAGCAAGGACATTCACGTTTTCCATACCGAACTTAATAAAATCCGACGGCAGTCATAACCGCGTCTCAATTTACTGCACAGAATGTAATTTAGTCTTCAATCTTATCACATTCAAACAGACCAGGTCGCACCAGCCTGGGTTAATATACAATGTTCTCCATTTCTTTCCCATAGATAGGAGGAGCCAGATCCCTGTCCTCTTTTATTGGTTAAAAATATTGGTACTTTAGTTCAATTTTGACCAGTCATTGCACTTCCCACTTCAGATGTCCGGATCCTGATAATTTATCCGTGATTGATGGTATACGACAGGTTGGAGTCGACATCTACGTGGACATTACAGCATACAAAGGAACCTCGAGTAATTTGGTCACGTTAGAATGTGATAGTGTGGTCTGCACCACAGCCAACCCATGTCCAGCGGTATGTTCCATTTTTAACTACACTATTAATCATATGCTTCAGGTTGGAATGCTAAAATGGGGTTCAGTTTGGGAACACGTTTCAGCCTAAACGTGCTTCGGGCTTTAACATCTTGGTGTTCATGCTTTATGTGTTTACATTTTAAGCACCCATGTGTATATAACTTAAACGCCTACGTTTTTATTACCTGAACACACATGTGTTTAGAACTTTAACATATTTAGACTGAAACGTGTTTTCAAACTGAACATCGCTTTAAGCGTTATAACCATAAACATATGATTTACAGTGTAGCGGTATTAAACTAGCAATTTCATAGGCCTGCATCCACATGTAGGCAATATGATTATTACCCCTCGACCAATATATAATACCCGGTGTTTATTACATATCGGTGATGGGGTTTTTTTCTTCTTTATTTTTCGACTATATGCTTAATGAACCATTAGTTTACGAGTGCCTTAGGTTTCTTCGAAAACAGACTTGGTAAAGCAGGACCCTGTGTGGCACAGTGTCATCTGAAGCCCAAACTTTTCTCAACTTAATGTTTTCAGTGGGGGAACGTCTAAAACCTGTCCTACGATAGATAGTAAAGGTCAGAATACTGCTTATACTTGAACATGGGACACATTAGAAAACCGATATGAGCGATGAGAACATCAAACTCCAATTCCAGAAGAATAACGAACAGAAAAGACCCTCCGTGATTCATATCATTTGATGTGATCAATAGTGAATCCAACAGGTATTTTTGAAATCGAAACACAACCCAGGAAATTATATCATATTAATAACACATTTAATTTTCTTCAAAAGAAAAATAAGGTGCATGTGAGGCAGCCACTATTTCAGAATTTCCGATCGTGTCTAAAACAAATGAATTAGAAAGAGACTCTTAAAGGAATAGACAACATTTGGCAAACGTAAACTGCGACTGAAAGAACAATCCAAACAGAGCCCAAACATATTTTTTCCCTATTTTTGAGATTCTTTCTAACGAAGAAAAATACTCCCAAACATTGGGAAAATAACCAGATGTGTTGAATGAAGGGAGCCGCCATCTTTATGGTTTAACCAATGAGCAGCCGAGTGATGTTCACGTGACAACTAGCTCATGACGTCAATGCATTCTCGTCTCGCGAGACTCCCTACTGCGAGAAAGAGTCTCACGCGTAAATGGGAGCCATCCCCCCAAAATTTGGGGGGTGAGTAGGCGGCGTATGATTATCTGGCTTGTCACTGACCTGCTGACTCCGCCGAGTTAGAAGCGAATTGCTAAACATAACGTGGGCTATATAATTGGGAAATGACTCTTTCCGTTTCGGAGCATATCAATCGCGAACAAATTATTGTCGGTATGTATACTTGGCCGTGAAAGCGAGTTATCTAATACAGGAAGTAGTTCGCGGGTAGACACGGCTCGCTTTGAGAATGATGTCATGCTGCCTCGCTTTGAGATTGGAGATTCAAAAATGTCACCAGTTTACATGAGAGTCGCTTTGGTCTCCCGCGGGTAGACACGGCTCTCTTTGAGAATGGACGTCAATGGGCCAGAGAGCAAACATGGCAGCAAGTGATTTTCAACTTTTTCCAAGTATCCGACGCCTTGCATTTCCTGGAGTTTTAACCTGACTGACGACAATGGCTGGCTGGGCGAAACCATGCTTTCATCTACGCTGCTCACTGCTGCTTGGGGGCAGTGACGAGGGATACAAGAAGTGTCAGGCGTGTTCGAGCCCATTGAAGACGATCTACCGTAGAAATCGGTCGAGGATGTACAATGTATATACCGTAGAAGCCGGCCGGGTCGCGGATTTCGTTTAGTCGGCTCTGTTGTGAGATGTCCTGTTAGGAAACGATCAGACGAGCACATGTTTAAGTGCTGACATTAGCTGACAAGGATTTATTCCATAAACTTTCTCAGGTAAATTTTCTCGCACGCTAGATATTTGGGTGGGTGTTTAACGGCCGCGTCATGCTGAACAGTTTCTTTCGGTAACAGTTCAACGGTGAGAAAAATCTCCGGACAATCTTTTCCCGGAGAAATGAGCCTCCAGCTAAGGCAGATTTAGTTTCGTTTTCTGGCTGAGTGCCGGTCTTTGTTGAGGCTCGATTCTTTGAATTGGTAACACAGAAATCAGAATTATTCCCAATTTCGGTTACATTAAACAATCTCAGTGAGTTACTGCCGAATTATGTTGACGCATGTTGGCGTATAGTGATCAGCTGAAAAGTATTAGCCTATAACGAAAGCATATTTTATCAGACAACTCGATGCTGTTTTTTTTTTTTGACACTTAGACAGTCTAGACGACAGATCAACCCCGATTTCTCAACAAGGATAAGATCATTGTTATTGTACAAACATTAGCCAGTATTTACAGGGTACAGAATACAAGAATGTATAGCCACACCTGCTGGCCTCTTGGGCTGCGATTATTCCATTGCCATGGCAAACTGTGTTTCCTCCCAGTTCACTGCAGTGCTCTGCGGCCCAGTGACGTTACTAAACTTGCCGTAATGGCGGCGCCCTTACAAGCCACAGAATTTATCATTGACGGCTTCTTATTCGGTTGGAAAAAATTGCAAAATTGAAATAAAAATCGTTTTGGACACTCCTGGAATTGTTCTTTCATTTGCAATATACGCTTATCAAAGGTTGTCTATTCCTTTAAATTATATTATAGAGTTTTCTCCTTGATAAGATTTATTTAGTTCAGTTTATGAACTGCTAAATATCTATCCCTCTATTTATCCATATATGCATTTTGACGTATAATTTTGGAATCCATAGCTCATTTTTTAGAATAGGATGTTTGTGTTTTTAAATACCGGTAGCATCAACCACTAGCATCTGTCTACATTGAATTCGGCACCAAACATACGTTATCCTCATCAGACGCTGTTTAATTCTACGTAATAATCGCATACATGTATAAGCTCTTTTTCGTTGTGGATTCGTCTGAAATTTGAGTTTGATGTTCTGACCAGTCATATAGGTGTTGGAATGTGTCCCATGTTCAGATATAAGTAGTGTCGTGACCCACAATATCATTCATAAAACACCAGGTTTCAGTGTTTTTGTATCAAACATGACCAGGTCTTGCTCACATCATTGAATACTGTTGACCACTTCTCTCTTGTAGGAAAACATCTTGGTTTATTATTTTTATTTCATACACATTTGGAATTGGTGCTAACTGTCATACTGGATAGGTCTTCCGGTTAACGACGCCGAAATTATTCCTACGAAAGTAGGCTGCCATCTGCAAATTGTCCAGTAGTCAGTGAGTCCATCCGAATCCTTTCGTCGGCAAAATAAAGAGAACCGATGACATTAGAACCTTGATTTTTTGCATGACGGTGCATTAGGGGACTGTGATCAGCAAGTTCTGAGCTGACCTGCTTTTGATGAAAGTTTCTGGTGATTTTTGATGAAAATCACTGGTGATTCTGACTTGGGCCATGCCCATCGTAATATAGGCAGGATTTCAACTTGGGGCGGGGGGATTTCCAAGAGTTCAGTGCGCGTCGGAGTCCTAATGCCTACCCTACTTCGTATGTCCTGTGACGTTAGTCACACTGCCATGTTTTATGGACAACGGCTGAATTTTGAATGTCTGATCTGAAGCTTGGTATTTACACCCTCACTAAAATGTAACATTTATTTTGTTCATTACTCTTAAATTACAGATAACACAATGCCCAGGCTCTAATACGATGAACCTTGGCAGGAAGAAGCGACAGGCTGACCTGTCCACCGCAGCACCAGCTGAAATGTTCACGGCGTCCACTGCATTTGTTGTGCTAGATATTGGCACTTCTAGTAAGTGCTGAAATGCGTTGTAGTTAGTGTCGAATTGTGAGATAGTAAGCGTTGAAATGTGTTCGTGTTATTGCTGCAATGCGTTGTTGTAAGTGTTACTATGAGGTCTAGTAAGTTCTGAAATGTGTTATAGTTAGCGCTGAAATATGGTCAAATGTTGCAATATATCCTAATGAGTGCTGAAATATGGACTAGTATGTGCTGAAATGTGGTCCATTATGTGCTGAAATTAATCCTGGTAGGTGCTGAAATGTGGTCTGGTATGTGTTGAAATCGACTAGTAAGTGCAGAAATATATTCTAGTTACATGCAGCTTGAAATATGGTATCTTCTAGTGAGTGCTGAAATGTGGTCTAGTATGTGTGGAAATGTCGTCTAACATGTGCTGAAATTTCTTCTACTAGGTGCTGAAATTGGCCTGTAAGTCTTGAAACGTCAAGTAAATGCTGAAATGTCTACTAAGTGACGAAATTTAACTATTAAGTGCTGGGATGTGTGCAAGTGAGTGATGAAATATGTTTCATTACGCGACGGAATGTGTTCTATGTATAGTAGGTGCCGAAATGAGGTCCAGTGAGTACTGAAATGAGGTCTAGCGAGTGCTGAATGAGGTCGCGTGAGTGCTGGAATGAGGTCTAATAAGTGCTGAAATGGGTTGTAGTTAGTGATGAAATGTGATCTAATAACTGCTGACATATGGTCTAGTAATCAAGAAAAGTGTTCTAGAAAATGTTGAAATGTGGTCTAGTAAGTGCTGAAATGTCTTCTAGTAAGTGCTAAAATGTGTTGTATGAAGTTCTGAATGCGGTCAAGTGCGGAAATGTGTTCTATTAGGTGCTGAAATGAGGCCACGTAAGTGTTTGAATGTGGCCTGGTAAATGCTGAAATACCTTCTAGTGAGTGTTGAAATGTGGTCTAGTAAGTGTTGAAATTTGGTCAAGCAAGTGCTGAAATGTTATCTAGTTGTTGAGACGTCGTCTAATACGTTTGAAATGTGGCCTAATGTGTATTGAAATGTGGTCTATTAATTGCTGAAGTGTGATCTTAATGAGTGCTGAAATGTGGTCTAGTAAGTTCTGAAATGGAGTGTAGTGAGTGCTACAATGTATTGAAAGGTTGAAAGTATGTTGCAGCATTCGGCAGGGGATGTAAGTGGTATGCTCTCAGCTAGACGAGTTACCAAACTTTTTTCTGTTTCCTGGTTTTGAGAAACTGTAGCGCAATTAGTCATAGCGATATCAGCTGTACTCCTTTATAAATTTCAAATTACCTCTCGCCTTATTTCATGTTCTTGAATTGCCAAAAGTACATACTTAGAGTAGGCCTACCTACGAAAATGATAGCAGAAATGGTTCGTTATAACTCATTAATATATCTGAAATTATTCAACAGATTGTGTATATAAGAATACACGGTTAATCTGTTTTACTTTCAGGGACCACTACTCCCGTCTCCGAGCAACCTTGCTACCAGAGCACCATCTTCATCGCCATCGTTACAGTGTTTGGTGTTCTGATCCTCGTCGCTCTGGTCGTGAGTGTCGTCGTGTGTATGCGATATGCCGCACATGGGCGCCGAAGCAAATCCGAGCCAGCTGCCTATTTCAACGCGGGCATGGCCAAGGCATAACTTCGGTCCGCGTAGACTGGACTCCTGCGTTTTACCATCGAAACCAAGGACAAGTAAAGGCTATCACTTTGATTTCAATGCCGCTTTTTCATTCTCTGAGATGCGGAACTAGATGCGGTAGAACATTCACAGTTAACCCTGCAAACTTATTCCTCGCAGGCCATCTAGACATCCAATATCTTACTTGGCGGCGATTTCAACCAAGTTTCTGACCTGATTTGGAAACAAAATGGCGGCCTGTACCTGCATCCGTATTGGAAAGGAAGGGAGATAACCAGTCTATGAGTCCTCGTTGAGGACGGGTCTAAAAATTGTCTCACTAATATGACCAGGACACTTGAGCATATCATAATTTAAATACCATCGCTGCCATGATGAATGACAGTGTGTGAGAATAATAGGCGTATGCCTATTACAACTTATTTCATGTTTATATGTTTGCCTTATAATCAATGCCTCTTATATTTCACTGTGACTCCTAATCTCTAATTCTTTCTCACCCAATAACAGCCGGTTTTCGTTGAAGGCGATATCTTTTTTGCAAATCATCCAGTCTTCAGTTTAGGAAGGGAATACCAAACATTTGTAATGTCTTTTGTCAACTTTTTGAAATAGACATTTATTGTTGTATCAAAACTATATTGTCAGTCAAATTTGGAGAAAATGCACATAAACTTTCATATTTCATATGAGACCATTGATGTCATAGGTGGAATCAAACATACCTAGATGTCTTTCTTTTGCAATATCTTTGCATAATAATCAAAATGAGCTTTTTGAACCTGGTCACGATTTACTATACTACAAATTGTGTGGTTATCAATACGATATTAAAGCTGGAACGGTTGGCATAATAATCGTTTGCGATACCAACAACGGTGCATCACGGGATATCTTTAAAACATTTTGATTGGTCAATTCAAATTTTCAAATGGAAGTCCGGCATATTCATTGGCCTGTGTAGAAAATTACAATCATAGAGCTGCTTTAGTTTCAGGAGAACCATGCGCAGTAAGAGTAGCATTGGATTTGCCTGGAACCGTCTCGATGAATTTTACTTGAAAAGGCCAGTACGCGACAAATGAGGTGAAAGTAATCTGCACTAACTGACCCCTTGTGTCATCAGTTTTCTCAAATTTTCTCTGCTATTTGTGTTACCATATTGCATATCCATTGTCTCACTATATTTATTGAACAGCATTTTGATAATAAAAACCCAAGGCTGGTGTTTAATTAAATAAAATTAATATTTGGCATTTATACAACCTGTGTTGTGGTATATTTTATGTGTCTGTCAATATTGCCCAAATGGAACATTTGGAGAACGTAGATGTGTAACCTTGGATAGATAATCTCACTAAAATGAGGTGACCGTCTCTGTTTGGGGTTGGGAGAAATGACTTAAATCATGGAGGTAGAAATTCCCATTTCTGACTCTATGCTTAAATAATAAAAAAAACACCCAGAACTAATCTCTCAAATCGAAATCTCATTCTTGTACTCAAAAGTCTTATACAGTTGAAATCTTATTTATTTCATGCTAATACATATCCGCGATCAAACCGGGCTGATACGCAGGCTCAAGCTGGCATATTCTTTCCCAGCAAACAATCGACCTGGAGTTACTTTTTGGAGGCGGCTCGATCCTGGCCAGTAAAATCATGAATCTGTAAAATTCCAGATTCGTTCTTTTGTTTAAGTTTTGGTTTCGAAATACGTCTGTTCGAGTGTAATAGCTCTATTTTAATTCAAGATAGTCCAGCAAAGATGACGGTCTCGGCGGCGATCGTAGAACGTTGGAACTACTGTGCGGATACGGAAGCATCATGGGAGTGATCGGGTCATAGATAAACAAACGCATGTGCTCCTGTCAAGGTCAAAGCAATGAAAACTTGCAGTGATTCACAGTTGGGCAAACCCTGTCCAGTATTAGCAAAAGAACGTGCAAAATCCTGGATGTTCACGTTCGGTTGATTTTTTTCAACGACACTCGATCTTTTAAAGTCGATGTGAAATCTAAGAATACACGTTGACATTTTTCTCCACATTTGCAACTATGGACGGACAGTTATCCGTCAGAAAAGGATATGAAAAGGAATACTATAGTCTGTCCATTTTAATTAGTCGTCTACTTTGGAGCTTGCCAAAAATCAGTAGTTAACCCTGCAACAATTTTCTTTTTTGCAGCGTGTAGAACAAACTGAACTCTACAAAATGACTACCATTCCTCCGTGACATCGATAATATATCACGCTTGAAATAACTTTATCATTCCCTCCATATAAAACTCCAGTGCAGTTGTTTATGCGCCGGGCCTCAATTACATAGGGAGACGTCATAATGTATTCATACTGATTGGCACAAAGGTCATTAATGCCGAATACAGTAATAACAGGCGGTCCGTGAGAGTGTCGCATATATTTCATGCCCAGTGAAATTGCCGAACGATAAACCGCACACACCTCTATGACCATACAAGGCACTGTTGACCTTTGTGCTAGACAGCACGAATACATTATGACGTCTCCCTATGTAATTGAGTCCCGGTACATGAAACAACTGTACTGGAGTTTTATATGGAGAGAATTCAAAAGTTATTTCAAACGCGATATATTATCGATATCACGGGGAAATGGTAGTCATTTTGTAGAGATTTATTTGTTATACACGATGCAAAAAAGAAAATTTATGCAGAGTTAACTGCTGATTATTGACAAGCTCCAAAGTAGACGACTAATTAAAATAGACAGACTATAACACGCTGAAAACTCTTAGCCATCACACCGAGAGGACAAAGTAACCACTCGGGCGCGGAGCGGGTGGTTGGGTGGGCACGGGTTCCTGTTGCTTCAATGCATTTTGCTGAGAAGCAACAGGAATTTGATAATGAGATGTCTAGCACTGTAATATCACTTGTCTTTATTGCACCGTGTAAACGTCCAGTCTGTGTATCATGTGCTGTCCTCATTGTTTTATGGGGTGATTGGAGGGTGGATGGTTCCATGCTACTTCAAAGATCTCTTCTTTGAAGTAGCAGAAACGCAACTTGGCTGGGTGGTGCTTAGTTGGTTCGTCGCGATATGACTGAAACAATGTTGAAAGCGACGTTAAATCCTATTCACTCACTCACTCACTCCCTGGGGGGTGGAGTTCATGTAACACGGGGAAGATATGCTCCATGATATAGGAGTAGCATACGCCGCCATTTTCCAATATGGCGGCCTTTCCATGCTCAGATTTCCGACTGGCACACCGATTGGTCACTTTTCTTCTGAACTTTATGTTAGGGGGCCAAACAGCACAATGGAAATATTTCTGAGACATTTCGATCAGGTTTGCGGATCCAAATCCATATCTCGGTAAATATACCATATTGGAAATCAATTTTGAGTTCAAACGTGTGCTATTTCAGCTCATTTATTAGATTGTGGACCATGGTTCATGTACCAGCCTGGTCCTCGTGATACAAGCATGTTACGGCATGTCCATCGTATACTGTCAGTTTAGGGTATAGACGTGACGTACCCAAAATGGGTCAAAAGCACCCAAAATGTTTGGGTCGAAAAGTCTGTACCCAAAAATATCTGGCCAATTTTACGACAGTCTACCATCTTCCCAACCAAGTTTTTGAGCTAAAGGCGAAACTTTGACCATCTTGCACAGCAGACCGGGTTCCGCCCATTTTCAGTGTTTTCCGCAGTTGTCAGGTTTATGGGATATTTGATGATACAATAATAGGTGTATTTTCAATAAATTATGAAAATTAACCAATATAAATATATTTTCCCCATATCGATGTTTTTAAATATTTGTCCTTCATATTTATTAATGTTCATAATTCATTGAAAATGTATGTATTCATCTACTACCAAATATCCCACAAGCCAGGCAACTGTGGTATTTTCGAATCTGTTGTCACGGTCGCCATGATCGCCGTAAACAAGTGATCGTCAGTACACACGGGATGTTGCTTTGCTGATTGGCTGAAACATACACTTCCAGATCCCAACCACCTCGCTGGGGGTCTAATAACACCCAGCCACCAGTCAGATTTTTGGACCGGATTCGGGGCCTTCGCGCATATCTCCGGCAGTGACATCATATATAGTAAAATAGATGTTTAACGAAAATTTTGATTACTTTTCAAGTCTGCATAATACCTCCGTTGACCTAGCGTTAAAAAGAATTATCTGGAGATAATTTTCCCTGTTTATCTGGACAGAGCATATGAAAAGTAGTTCGCTCATGTGCAACACTAAAGGAGTTGTTTGGTCGGATTCAAACTGAACCGTGCGTTGGTTGGTTTCCCCTATACGTCATAGCAACGTAGTAAAGGTCAACTTTCGCTATTGGTGGCAGGGATGGTAACGGACAACCACCTCGCTGGGGGTCTAATAACACCCCAGCCACCAGTCAGATTTTTGGACCGGATTCGGGGCCTTCGCGCACATCGCCGGGAGTGACATCATATATAGTAAAATAGATGTTTACCGAACATTTCGATTACTTTTCAAGTCTGCATAATACCTGTGTTGACCTAGCGTTAAAAAGAATTATCTGGAGATAATTTTCCCTGTTTATCTGGACAGTGCATATGAAAAGTAGTTCGCTCATGTGCAACAAAAAACATAGAATACATAAACATAGGCAAGTTTCCAGCAAGAGAGAAGCGGTCAACAGTTTTCAATGATGCCGGCAAGACATTATGATGTTCCAGACTTATCAAATCCGTATCGCTGATCAGTATTCTTAATCCATATGATATTCGTAGTAAAGTCGTCATCTAGAGAGAACGATGTATCTCAGTCACAGAGCCATATACTCAGTTTTGTTTTCCTTTGATTTCGCAGCGAAGTCACAGCGGTACGGTCTCAACATCTGAAGAATATTATTGTTGATTATCTAGGGAGGAGAGATCCAACCACCGCGATGGGGGTCTAATAACACCCCAGCCACCAGTCAGATTTTTGGACCGGATTCGGGGCCTTCGCGCACATCGCCGGAAGTGACATGATATATAATAAAATAGATGTTTAACGAAAATTTTGATTACTTTTCAAGTCTGCATAATACCTCCGTTGACCTAACGTTAAAAAGAATTATCTGGAGATAATTTTCCCTGTTTATCTGGACAGAGCATATGAAAAGTAGTTCGCTCATGTGCAACATTAAAGGAGTTGTTTGGTCGGATTCAAACTGAACCGTGCGTTGGTTGGTTTCCCCAATACGTCATAGCAACGTAGTAAAGGTCAACTTCCGCTATTGGAGGCAGGGATGTTATTGGAGCCTGCGAAATGGAGCATGCGCTGTGGGGAGGTTGTCCATTTCCATATGTATCAGCATCCTCTCCCAGGGTGCTTTGCGCTACGCTGCATTTACCACTGTAGGGGTCTCGCCATCTTTTGCAGGATTCCTGCAGAAACCAAGAACTGTTCTGTCTAACTGTTTTACTGATAGCAAAACGTATATTTATCTTGAAATATACTGAACGGATATTCAGTGTGATACAAACCGGCAGTGTCACACAGTTTGAAGGCAGCTTTCTGACAAATTACCTCAGAACTAAATGTTGCGGAAATCTATATCGGTGAATCGCGACTGATATTAATTCGCCCAGTTAGACGGTGGTCATGTTCGTTTACTGTGGCAACAGATGACCTTGGGTCAACTCCGGCAAAGTCCGTGAGACCCTTACAGCCCTAAATGGAGAGGGGCGAAGCAGAACGTAATGAATGCCTGGTAGGGCTTGGTGTATCAGAGGTATCTAGGATAGAGATAGCCCTGGTTTTACTAGTCAGCATGGAATCATACAGGCATGGTACACTGCGATACATCCATGGTATTGAAGACAAGAATCTAATTGGCGCTGTGGATTACGTCATTAAAACGAAATCTTGAGTCCTAGGCGCTAGAATGAGTTGCACGTGGTGACTTTGCTTGATCTTTGACCTTTTCGTCCTCAGTCTTGGTACCGAACACATCGCCGCTTCCCAATTTATACTCATAAAAAGCGCTGGATGAGCGGGTCCGTAGCGGAATACATCTCTGAATAACACAGGGCCGGATGCCAAGCTCAATTTTGCATTTGTTGGACGTTAACTTCACCAATGGTAATTAACCTGGGATTGAGGGTTCCCCACGAAGCATGTCCAGCTACGGATGCGGAAGTCACATTCCCCGCAAATAATTTTTGTCTGATTTCACGTGCTTGAAATATTGGGATATGGAATAGAGTATATTGATGGAAAGTCTGGAATACTGCTTGAGACATTAAGCTCCTTCCCACCCCCACCTCCCCCTGAGAGGACGCCCCCATACAAATCAACACGTTAGCGGCAGAAATGAGACCCTGTGTGCCGAGTTTTACCAACTTGCTTGTGATTTTGTGCTATAGGCCCTACACATAAACACTTCAAATTTTGTATGTGTACAGTATAGCATCCTCATTGACAGAATCCTCTACAAAACACACCTGATTTTACCGACACTCCGTTCTGATCTGTCTCAGCATCATGTGATGAGGATTCAATGCGCTCGGAATAATTTTGTATACTGGTGTTACAGATCACCGTCATCATAATGTATCAATTACAATGCACTTGTACATGTATCACATGAATGGTGATGGCTGATGAGAATATTGCCCATGTGGAACAAATGGCTGGATTCCAGCAAATAAAAAGTTCATGTTAATCATAAACAAAATACAATTAATAATACTATCAAATAATTAGAGGGCCAAGCCAGTATGGCTGGTCACCTTTTGTTTTTGGTATTATTATTCTTTTTCTCCCGCCGGATTTTGTACCATTCGTATAGTCAACACCGATACACCGATGCAGTTGAAACTTCACTGAGTCATTGGGCCAGATGGGAGCTGATGCATATCCCACAGTGATGCTGATTGGGCAAAAGCTTTGGCGGCCATCTTGGATTTAACCCCGAACCTTTGAAGAGCTTCTTTTCCTGAACCGCTGAACCGATTGTCGTGAAACTTGGCACACATGATCGATGACTTAAGGTCTAGAGATTGTAGAAGCCGAATTAGTCTAAAAAGGTTGCGATGAAAAACAAAATGGCCGCCATCGACCAATCAAATTGGTGGGATTTTCAAGTACCGGATTCGGACGGGAAAAGTAATTGAATATATGCTATATGATACGGCGATCACAAACATGTGAACATTTTTACTCTAGGTCACGTGGTTTGGCCGCCATCTTGAATTTTGTCAAAAATAGAACACATCTTGTAAGGGCTATAGCTCTGGAAATACAGTTTGGTGCAATGTATTCTCCAGAAGCAGCACTTTCGGAAGTATTGCAACCATTTCAACGTAGCTTCAATAGTTTTGCCGCTATTCTCAAATGTATATCGCCCAAATTTGCGAATTGATGGGAAAACTGCCATTCTTCCACCAGATATAATGTGATTCGTGCAGTAAACACCATGTCACCTTTGGAGCTTAAACTTCGCATAGGTATTGGGGAATGTAAGAGGTAATGCATGTCAAAGGAAGAAGCCGATTTGTCAGGTGCGTTGGCGGCCATCTTGAGTTCACCTGAAACCTTCCAAGATCTTCTCTGGAACTGTTGAACCGATTAACCCCATTCTTGGTACACATCATGGACGGGCCAGTGTCTCTCAAAATAAGTCTTAGTGATCAATGCCACTTCATCCAAAAATCTAGATTGTCCGGACTGTATCTTGGCCTCCTGCATTGCCGCTCGCGGCTATATTTATGTTTATTCTTTGTCGACATCCATATATTATAGACAATGTTATGACTGAATCAGGGAAACAGATATTCAAGGGTATATATGTCTACACTAAACTGAAGGAGACCCATTATGCGTATTATATTATGTTGTAAAACTTCACTTGCTAATCTCGATTATGTTGCTTATTGTGAAAATAAATGAAGTTATGAAAATTTAGTATGATTGCCCATTGCCCTCAAATTAGAAATATCTTCAGCAGCTAAATTTAAGCCAATCATAACAATATATAACACCATGGTATTGTTGTACTATCACCCAGGTATTGATCTTTGGTTAAGAATGTAATGAGATACATATACCTGTTCTTTGTGTTATTCTGTATGCAGTTCATTCTGTGTGTATTTTATACATGTGCATATACCAGAAGTGGAATTGAAATTTGAATAAAATAATCAAAATACGTTCGGTTTTTACCTCTACTAATGTCTTTGTTTCTAGAAGCTAAATCATTTTAGACACATTCAAGTCCTCACCTGGTCAAGGGAGATAATTTTGTAAAAAAAACAAGTATAGATAAACACTGGTGCAGACCAGAAAGTTTTATGATCTTTGATGATATTTGTGGAGCATGCTGGGGACTTCAACTTCCATGAATCTGATATTATCTACACAATCCCATTCTACATGATATTTTTACCATAGCACCGATAAACTAGATCCCTTCATTTATCTGTTCTAGATCCAGGAGCTATTGGGAGCTTCAGGTTTTGTAAAAGTTAGATGAAATTATTCTGAGACAAGGAATAAAGTCCGCCATGGTTGTTTTAAGTTAGAACTGGGCTTCCTTGGGAATGTCTGAGCGATTGACACATGCATCACTCTGACGGTGTTTATTTCCTGAGGAATCAGCTGATGTCCAATGGGGGGAGGGTTGTGGCCAATCACTGGCTCTGATTTTTACCACCTATGTCATTCCACACCTTTCTGACACAGCTGAACCAACCAATAGTCTGTTTTGGTTTTTCCATTTCATTCAGCACATCCATTGTGTAACAGTCCTGTTACATCTGATATCAGAAGTGCTGAATCCATGACCTGCAGGTTGAAATCAATTGTATACATATTTAATATCAAAACTCACTTCATTGAAAATGTTTAGAGCCTTCATCATATTTCATTATTTCGTCATACACAAGATGAAATCCATTATAACAGTTCGCACCTTTCATACGTGTACTTAATAGAAATGAGGCCTTACCATGTTACAAGAATTTGCAAAAGTATGAAATGAGAACTGAGTACTATGAGAACTTAATCCAAGCTATGAGTGATCAATAATATGAATCCTGAAGAACGATCTTGACCACTGGTTGGATTGGAGTTCATGTTAGTGGCATGAGCATGATAAGAATCCAGGATATTATAATCTAGAACATGATTGTTTATACCAGTAACTTCTCTATGGAGCAATATTTTGACAAACGAAAATTAGATCACAAAAGAGAATACGTATACTGTGATTGAGGAATATTTCTGTCTCTCCAATGGAAGGCGAAATTTGAATGAATGGTCTGTGTTGTCAGTATGTCTGATGTCCCCCTTGCAAAGACAAGAAAATTTTCTATGTAATTTATTATTTATTGATATATTTAGTGATTTTCTTTTTCTTCTGTTCAAGTCATTTGGCATCGGTAAAACCTGAAATGTATATCATGATCTCCTTCTTTCATCTAGTGAAAGTGTCTGTTTGGTTCCAGATCACGGGGGCTGAACAAAGTGAAATGTGATCGTATGACAAATAAATGGCCAGTAGTATGTCCAGGGCTTAAAATTAAAAAAAAAATAAAGAAAAAATAAAAATTGGGAAAGGTTCCATCCATGCTATCAGTCTAAAATCGCAATAATGTAGGCCTACATGTAGAATGTAGACACTCCTTTGTTTCAGCTATAATTCAGAATAAGTTTTCAGAATATCAGGTTTTAACAAGCAAATTATTTTTCATCAACAAATGTCACAGCACACAATGTGGATGTCACTAAACTGTTATGATAAATGAAGAGAAAAGGTTTACAATGTTGTCAAACAAAAAGTATATGTATATTATTTATCAGCTTTATTAAATAAGTTTACAGACTCACGCAGCTAGATCAATTTGGTGCTTCTGCAAAATTAAACCATTATTCAACTGCCAAATGCTAAAATAAATAGCCCTCCCATCCCCCCCAAGGAAATATAATTTATGAGCAAAATTTAGAATAACTCTTTTAAAACAACAGGCTGGTACATATCATCAACTGAAAGAAAGAAAGTATCAGAAAAACCAGGGCATCGTCGATTGTGCTGTTGTCTTTCAGTCAGTGCGTGCATGAACGAAATCACCTAGACGGTGCATGTCCACCTACCATAAATAAATTGGTGCAGGCTCTGACATTATGCAGATGCATTCAACTTTAATATATCGAATGAGACACCTATACCGTACGTGCCCACCTACCATAAATTGGTGCAGGCTCTATTAATATGCAGATGTTAACTAAGTTTTAACTAACACCAGCTCAACACCAAATAACAGTGTTAACTAACATCAATAAATGGTGTTGAAGCTTGCTCAACACCATTTTATAGTCTTGACTGACAAGTGCTGATGCTGGCTCAACATCAATTAACAGTGTTAACTAACACCAATAAATTGTGTTGAAACCGGCTCAACACCATTTTTTAGTGTTGACCGACGAGTGCGGATGCTGACTCAACACCGAATAACGGTGTTAACTAACACCAAATAACGGTGTTAACTAACACCAATAAATGGTGTTGGGGCAATATGATATAGGGCTTAACTCAACACTGTTTTTTGGTGTTGAAGTGAACACCAATTTTTAGTGTTAATTAACACCATTTTTCTGACTGTGCAGATTTGCCATCCTTCCTGCTGAATGTTCTGGTTATCACTGTTACAGAGGAAAAACTTGTTTTTTCATCCCTAAATTATAAAGGCATTATTATTTGGCGGAAGAATTTTCTTGAATTATCTCTTCATTTAAACAGAAGCTGCTGATTATGGCGCAATAATTGTTTGCTTTCAGAAATGGTTCAGTTCTGCATTATTAAGAGAACAAGAAGAGACTGTATGTTCACTGACCGGTGACTTCATCTAATCAGCTGGTATAATTTCACTTTGCCCCATCTATAAACCCAGGAGAGTATTCTGAACTGGTGATAACTGACAAAATTGTATATATGTATTGTACTTTCCCAGAATTCAAACATAATGACATGCACTTTCTTTGAATAGAGGGAAAATATAGCACATATACATAAAAGCATGCCAGTTATCAGTTCAAAATAATCTCCTGTGCTAAAAGATAGTGAAAGTGAAATTATACAACCCAGTAGCTGATAAGCTGAAGTCACGGATCAGTGAACAGACAGGGTTTTATTTGTACTCTCAGTAATATGCAACTGAGCCATAGGCTAAATATAGGAGTCAAAAATATGGTGCATATCAAACACATGTAAGAATGATAAGTTGAAAATGAAATTGGTATTTTCGTGTCTATAATGTAACTTGTTACATAAAAATGTGGCACTCTGTCAGGCTGCAAAAATTAGACTATATTAGAACCATATAGTGTTCCATTTGTGGCAATTTGATCTCGCGCGTCGACTTGCAAAAGTCGACGCACGACGCGCGACGCGAAAAGTCGACGTCGCGTTTTGAAACGCGACGTCGCCCTTTCCGTCGCGCGTCGCGCGTCGACTTTTACAATGTTAAAGGCATAGGCCAAAACTCGACGTCGTGTTTCTATGGTGTTCTATTTGGGCCAATTTGATCTCGCGCGTCGACATGCAAAAGTCGACGCACGACGCGCGACGCGAAAAGTCGACGTCGTGTTTTGAAACGCGACGTCGCCCTTTCCGTCGCGCGTCGCGCGTCGACTTTTACAATGTTAAAGAGATAGGCCAAAAGTCGACGTCATGTTTCAAAAGTCGACGTCGACTTTTGCCCTATCTCCTAACATTGTAAAAGTCGACGCGCGACGGAGAGGGCGACGTGGCCTTTTAAAACGCGACGTCGACTTTTAAAAAGTAAGTCGACGCGCGACAAGCGACGGACATTCGCGTCGCGCGTCGCCTTTTGGTTTACAAAAGTGCGCATGTATTCCATATTGTTCACGAGACACAATAAATTATCAATCAAATTATCAATTGAAGTTTGCCACTATACGTTGTACAAACGTATTATATAAAATTCACAATCTTTGTTAACTTTCTTCTTTTATGTAAATCTTGTATGTGTGTTTGTACTGTGATGTGTTGTATTATGGTATATTTCACCGTACTTTATGATATGGTATTGTTTAGAATTGTATTGTTTTGTAATGTATTGAGTTGTAATATGTTGAAGTGTAATATATTGTATTGTAATGTATGGTATTATTTTGTATTTTATTTTATTGTATTGTATCCACAGTTGCCTGGCCTGTGGGATATTGGATAGTCGATGTCTACGTATAAACTTTTTCAATAAATTATGAAAATTAATAAATATATACATTTTTTTAAATCGATTATCACAGCTATGAACATTATAGTAATACATGCTCCCCAGACATGCGCACTTTTGTAAACCAAAAGGCGACGCGCGACGCGAATGTCCGTCGCGCGTCCGCGTCGACGGACATTCGCGTCGCGCGTCGACTTTTTAAAAGTCGACGCGCGACGAAAAAAGTCGACGTCGCGTTTTGAAAGGCGACGTCGCCCTCTCCGTCGCGCGTCGACCTCTCCGTCGCGCGTCGACTTTTACAATGTTAGGAGATAGGGCAAAAGTCGACGTCGAGTTTTGGCCTATCTCTTTAACATTATAAAACCCGACGCACGACGCGCGACGGAGAGGGCGACGTCGACTTTTTCCGTCGCGCGTCGCGCGTCGAGTTTTGATTCTTCAAAAAGGCGACGCACGACGCGCGACGCGAAAAGTCGACGTCGCGTTTTGAAAGGCGACGTCGTCCTCTCTGCCGCGCGTCGCGCGTCGACTTTTACAATGCTAAGAGATAGGTTAAAAGGCGACGTCGACTGTTGAAACACGACGTCGAGTTTTGGCCTATGTCTTTAACATTGTAAATGACGTGCTGAAGTGACGGAAAGGGCGGCGTCGCGTTTCAAAACGCGACGTCGACTTTTCGCGTCGTGCGTCGTGCGTCGACTTTTGCAAGTCGACGCGCGAGATTAAATTGGCACAAATGAGTAGAGGGTAAATGGACAGTACTGGCCCAATGTATTTATGAAATAATCCCCAAAATAGTGTTTTTGTTACTTAAGATGTAATAATCCCTATTTTTTGCATAATATATTTTGTTACTTATGAAGTAATAATCCCCATTTTCATATGTGGTATCACCTCAGTTCTATTTTTAGATCATGACATCATTGGGAAATCCCTAAGGGTCGGAAGGGTGACCTTTTGACCTGGATGTGACTACATCAGAATACTGATCAGCGATACGGATTTGATATTTTGGAACATCATGATGTCTTGCCGGCATCATTGAAAACTGTTGACCGCTTCTCTCTTGCAGGAAACAAGCCTATGTTTATGTATACTTTTGTCTTTTTGAATTTGGTGCTAATACTGTTATATGGAAATGGAATAGGTCTTTGGATTATGGACGCGGATATTCTCAATGGACGACGGCTGGA
>JAVTVY010048314.1:0-23576 GCA_036873755.1 Hanleya hanleyi | reverse complement strand
GGAACTGTACGTTGTCTGGGTCTTTCTGTCGTTGAGAAGGCACATGTCTAGACACATTGTTGTCCCCAGACTTGGCTATTGTATCCCAGACTTGGCTATTGTATCCCAGACTTGGCTATTGTATCCCAGACTTGGCTATTGTATCCCAGACTTGGCTATTGTATCCCAGACTTGGCTATTGTATCCCAGACTTGGCTATTGTATCCCAGACTGGCTATTGTATCCATTGTCTCATGATTCTTACATAAAGTATGAACCCAAGTATCAAGGCTATTTCAGAGTGTGAACGGAGAAGTCGTCTCATGTATGAAGATGTGATCAGTCAGAATCTTCCAATTGCAGGTAGCAGTAACAGGACATGTCCATACAGCCAGTTCACGTGTGATAACGGAAGATGTGTGCCCAGTAGATGGCTCTGTGACGGGGACAATGATTGTGCTGACGGGTCCGATGAACACGAGCGTCATCACTGTTGTGAGTTCTTCGTAATATATGTAAATTTAAAGCGAACAGTGGAGAAAAAAATAATAATAATTTATAAAATGTAAAAACTGGAAATATGTATAAAGTCAATATTTTAACCATATGATGTTAGTCATGAATATATTTATTGATTAAAATTTGTGTACAATAGGATGGGCACAACAGGTGACCATGCAGCACAGGTCTATAGCTGAGTGTCTGCCACATACAACATACATACACACATTTAACAGAACAAAACATTCCCAGTGTGGAAAGGAATAGGACTCCACCCGTGTGGTTCCCGGGTGTGAAAAGCAATAGGAGCCAACATTGTGATATGACTGAAATATACTTGAAAACGACATTAAATCATATTCACTCACTCATTCATTTTTAACAAAACTACATAATTTTTGCAGATAGATAATATACAGAGAAACCAGTGTATACCAACCATGTTTGGAACGAGATTATAGTGTCGGTCTTGACAGGGTTCTGGATTGAAGATTCAAAATAATTTGAAGTTTTCAGACCATGGTGATGGATAATGTTGGTTTCTTCAGTTTACCTAGGTTTCAGTATTCACAGGTTTTGCTGTACTTTGTTAAATAACTTTGATCACAAAAGCTAATATGTAGGGAGACATGTCATTGGGAATGAGGTTAAGGGAGCTTCTTGAAATTAGGAACTGAGTTCCCGGGTAGGGATGGCATATGCCGGTTATTCAAATGGGATACACCATGCCCAGTTTGGTGTTCTGATCTGGATGGATTGGAGTTCCAGTTAAGCCATTCCCCCCATGCTGCTGCATGTTATGGCATAAGCCATCCTTTGTCTGCCGAGTTCCAAACTGTATGGCATGGAGTTCCTAGGAGTTCCAACACGGCGCACCATGCCACTCTGTTTGGAATGCTTATGCCAGTTCCTAGTATGCCCCAATTTCAAGTAGCTGCCTAACATCTGCTGGAATATTGATCTGCAGTTATTTTGGGCTAAACCTACTGAAGCTAAATAAATTAAGTTTAATTACATTCTGGAAAATCAGTACTGTAATCTTCAATTTCTCATTACAAAATTTGCATATCCATTATGTAATCCTTTCAGCCTCGCCGACCTGTCCACCTGACAAATTCCGCTGCGAGTCCAATGCTCGAAGCAATGTGTATCCGTGTATCGACCAGCGCTATGTCTGTGATGGCGACCGTAACTGTATGGATGGGGAGGACGAGAACCAGTCATGTCAGAATCGCTCGTGTCGTCCCAATGAGTTCCAGTGTAATAATGGACTGTGTATATCAATGCGATACACATGTGACCAGTATGATGACTGTGGGGACAACTCGGATGAACTCGGCAATTGTAGTACGTATTATCAGAAACTCTGGTGCCATGGTTACAGATATTAAATTTTGTATCCAAAAAACAGGCGGGTAGAGCTATATGGTAAAGCCTCTAATATTCATTCTCTCAGTTTCAGAATTTGTAAGCTCATAATAGTTGATGTAACACCCTCTGACTGCAGGAAAGCGCGGCATGCATGCTCATGTCGATTTTGGACGACACCGGTAGCATGTAAACTTGTATCCTAAATTAGTACACAAAAACACAACGTCTTGTTTAGCTGTGACATTCTGAGCTCACTTCACTCCGTTTACAAGCGGGCGACGCTGATTGGTCGAGAGCCATGCACATAAAAGATGCATGCTGCGATTATAACTCCAGTGCAATCAGAGGGTATATCTGACAGCAGGAGGTATACAAGCTAAGAATGCTGATATTGTGTGATCACAGAAAGTGAAATTTTCCAGCATAAAATCAGGTGGTGATCAAAATTATAAGAACAGGAAGTTTACACATGGCAGTGTGACTAACATCACAGGACCTACGAAGTAGGGTTTGATATGATTTAAGTGTGTACCTTGACCTCAGACTGACCATTTCCATGGTCGTAGGAGGCATTGAGACATGCTTTTGCCAATTTTGAGGTTTCTAGGTCACCTAATTGGGTCACATTGACCTTGACCCAATTAGGTCAGGTCACACTGACATTGACCTAATTAAGTGCATTTCCATGTTCTTAAGAAGCATTAGGACATGTTTTTGCCAATTTTGAGGTTTATAGGTCACCTAGTAGGTCAAAGTAGGTCAAATTTTTTATCAAAAGTAGGTCAGCTCAGAACTTGCTGGTAACAGTCTCCTAATACACGTTCATGTCAAAAATCAAGGTTCTAATGTCAACGGTTCTCTTTATTTTGCCGGAGAAAGGAATCGAACGGACTCACTGACTCACTCATCACCAGACAATTTGCAAATGAGAGCAAACTTCGTAGGGAAAACCCCTACTGTTTTGATGTATTTTTGCAGTGCTCCTGTGGTCACTTTCTGAGGTGTGGGATTTATCGTCCAAAATCAGAATGCCCCCGTGTTTTTTTAACATAATTCTTCTCTGAACATGCTAAAACCAAAAGTAATGCAAGCAGTGTTTCTTTGTTCCTACGAAGAATTTGCAAATTGTCCAGTAATCAGTCAGTCAGTCTATCCGAATCCTTTGGTCGGCAAAATAAGAACCGTTGACATTAGAACCTTGATTTTTTGGCATGAACATGCATTAGGGAACTGTTACCAGCAAGTTCTGAGCTGACCTACTTTTGATGAAAATTTGACCTACTTTAGTAGGTGACCTATAACATTACTCTTGGACCCCCAAGTCATCTAGGTGATCTATAACATTACGCTTGGACCCCCGAGTCATCTTCCTCAAGCTACTTCGAAGGTCCTGTGTCGTTAGTCACACTACTCATGTGTGAAGTTGTCGGGCTGTATATATATATCTTTATTTCATGAGGGTAACTCTGTCAGTTGCAAAAACTGTTCTTCCCGGAGGCCCTCCAAAAAAAAAAGAAAAATATACAAGTATGTACAACATATACAATCAAGAAACACTGCAGAGTAAATGTCTTGACATAAAAATAGTACATAATATTATGTGCTAGAGCATAGGGATTTCAGAAGTCTGGACTTGAAGGCATTCTAGAAGATTTAATACTTTGAGAGCTTCAACAAGCTTTGGCAGTCGTACAGTATTATCTTTTTCACAATGTTTTGCCACACTCTGTACCTAAACTATGATCAGGCCTTCATTTACCGAACCTAAGATATTTTTGCTCCTGTTCACTCAACCCATTTTTAGCTACCATCAGCTGCAATGGGCTTCCCGAAATATGAATTTAAAAGAAAATGATTCATTCTGTACACAGAATGCATGGTCCAATGTATAACTGTGAATTTATTTTAGGTTGGGTGTTCATTTTTTTTCCTATATCTGACCTAACAGTGGTAACTATACGCATCATGCTATTTAGGGCAATGGCCATTATATTTATAGTAATGATAAATCTGGCAATTTTTGTGGAAAAATGACCTGTCAGTTATCACCAGTTAAAACTAGCCCTCCACGTTGAAGCATAGGGTGATATAATAATTTGCAACCCCACAATTTACACTAATTCCAACAAATTTCAGCAGAAAATGACTTGTTGGAAATAGAAATGTACAATCCAGAAATTTAGGCGAGAAACTACTACCGGTCATGCCTCAGTAAACTGGTTGATCAAAATTAAAATTGGGGAAAGCCCATTTGGGGGATCGTGTTTTAAAGATAACTAGCTATGTTCGCAGGCACTTCGCAAAGATGAGATTTTCTAGAAAACTGATGCTGTTTAATACAATTTGCATGCTATGAACAATGTTCTTTGAGCTACTTGAACAGCAGATTGATGCAGTGATGCCTGGGAAGCTGTGCATGTTCGCCTTTGATTATCCTCTCCTTACCATATATACCTACCTCCAAAGTTGTGCTTATCCTTTACGGCCAAACTACAGAGAGTACAGACATTCCTTTGTCTCGCCACACACTCGTAGCGCCACAAAAGCCACTTACACTCAGTGATGCCACTCTCCAACGTAATAAACATTATGACGTTACAATGACAGCTTCACAACCTGATGATTCACTGTCACAATGACGTTACTATGGACACACCTAACTATCACGCCACACACTGCACCATGAAACGTAAGTGTGAATTATGCGGCAAGGAATACGCCGACCGATACGGACTATACCGACATCGACGTATCCATCACCTACAAAGAGGGTTTACCACCTGCCACTGCGGTAAGACCTACAAACGTAAAAGGGATTACCATAAACATCAGTTGAGGTGCTTTTTCCAGGCGGCAAGTCTAGGGGACGAACTGCCCCCATTTAACCACCTAACTGGGGCCACCACCACACCCCAGGAAGAAGCATCCAGTGGTATTACCCCTCCACAGCCTGTGGTCACACCCACTGAAGCCAGTCCACCACAGATTGCAGACCCAGTCGATCGACCAGCCATGTCACCACTCAATGACATTGTCAAGGAAGCGATGATTTGCTCCAACATTGAGACGTCCTCGGACCTCGACACCCCACCTCAGGTCGACACAGATTGGGACTCGCTACTAGCCAGTCTTCTAGATTTTTAAGACTTTATACGTCATATCCACGGAAGTCTGTAAACGCATGTGAATAACGAAAACACAAAAACATATTCAACATAATAAACTGATCTTTATTCACCAACCATTGCTTTTTCTTCCGTTTATTTGGACCATTCCTACTGACTGCTTTATAACACTGATATCAACTTAATCCCCACATATTGGGATTTGTCCGCTCGTTAAAAATTTCACATAGAATTTTTCTGATGCCCCCATCCTGCTGATATCTCACACATCACCCCCCCTTTCTTGGAGACCATTAATTGTGTCCACAAGACACAATATATCCTACCACCACGTGACGGGTTATATTACCGGCCTACACTATAGCAAATATACCCCCCCACCGGCCCACGCTAGCGGCCGACATATCAATCACCGACCTACACCGGCCTACACCATAGCATCAGGGCCACCCACCGGCCTACAACGGCCCACGTTCACACAGTTACGAATCATACCGGCCTACACCGGCCTACGATATTTCTCCACTATATAAAGCGGCCGAATGGCCATTTACACACAACCTCTGATGATATCACATCGATCGAAACCGGTCAGGTTTTTTCAGACAGAAGTCAACTCCAGCCTTTGCCAAGTACTGATTTCTTCACTTCATACCATATGTTCGCAGGCACTTCGCAAAGATGAGATTTTCTAGAAAACTGATGCTGTTTAATACAATTTGCATGCTATGAACAATGTTCTTTGAGCTACTTGAACAGCTGATTGATGCAGTGATGCCTGGGAAGCTGTGCATGTTCGCCTATCAGTTCTTTGTAAAGTAATATTATTTCTCTCTCACATGCAGCTATTCCCACGTGTGCAGCCGATCAGTTCACCTGCAGCAGTGGACGGTGTATTTTCCTCAGCTGGAAATGTGATGGGGATGATGACTGTCGAGATGGCTCTGATGAAGCCGATTCACTGTGTTGTAAGTGTACTACCATTATATTAGCATGGACAGTTACATCAGGATATTCACATGAACAGTCAGTGTGGATTCATGATCTTCAGGATTAGGAATTTTTCATGTTGCATCGAAAAATACAGCAGTGGGAATGCCCAAAACACCCTTAATTCTGGTAGGTGTGGTATTAAGAGGATGCCATATATGTAACTTGATCATAGGATTAAAATTCCCACTTGAGAGTACAGTACATCCCAACCCGAGCTGGTGAAGTAACGTTGGGATGTATTTTCCTTCTCGAGGGTGGGAATTTTCATCCCTTTATCAAGTTAATTTGGGATTCTTTTTCCCACATAATTTAAATCATTACTTAAATCAGTGTTTTATTAAAAATATCAATGACACCCTGAGAGAAAAGTTGCTGGCAGCTGGTGTCGAGTGTTGTGATTGGTCAGCACGTCACACATGCTCATCCTGTGTACGTTTGTGAGATGAACGATTCCAGCGCGTTGCCCCGCATAGATTTTACAGCGTATTACTATTATATGGGAAAGTTTTAGTCTTTAACATAAGTTACATTTTGGACTCTCCCAGAACCACCAATTTTCCATGTCCAGGGGTCGAAATTTACACCTGTCTACCTGTCTCTGACAGGTAACTTTTGAAAGAGACAGGTAGAGAAATAAAGTACCTGTCTCTATTGACAGGTAGCCAATAATTTTGTTTTTGGAGTTCAAAATATATCTTCAACAAAATTCATTCAAAACATCTGCTATAAGTGCAAGTAAACAAGGTGTCATTAATTTATTAGTGTCTTGCAACATCTAACTTTGTCATTATATTTACTTAGGCTACCGAGCTCCAACGGCATATTCTCTTTATTTGTCAATTATATTATAACAAGAGCTCAGCAGTGCGACACAGTCTATTCACCATTATATCATTTAATCCATAAATTCTGACTACATCAATCGCTTCCTGCCAATATATTGTATTTCTTACCATTTGGGATATAACAAACCCTCTGGGGTTTTATTCCCGCCATTCTCAGTTTTGTACATATATATACATATTGTACATACTATATGGTGATTAAACATTCATTCATTCATTCATTCATTAATCTCGAGTTAAATGTTCATGTTACGATTGCATGTTCAGGTAATTCTTACAGGTGACAGGTAAACATTTTGGTCACCTGTCTCGTTTGACAAGTAAACTATTTTGAATATTTCGACCCCTGATGTCTGATATAGAATTCTCCTGTGCTGTTATGTACTCTCAATAAATTACAATAAAAAAAATAACGAAATCTTCTATCCTAATCTACCCAACCTGTCCATGAACTGCAGTATGCATTTCCCAATTTCCACATTTTCATATTTGTTTACCATGTATTTACATGTATTTAATTTGTAATATGTTCAATTTTCAGTATCAGCCCCTCCGACCTGTCCAGGAAATGATCAGTTCCGTTGCCAGAATGGGGAGTGTATACAATTTCAGTTTGTCTGCAACAAACGGACAGACTGTACAGATGCCTCAGATGAGACTCACTGCAGTAAGTCGCCATTTCTTTTATTATGCTCCCACTCTAATTAGAGGGGGGGATATAGCGATCGCTTTGTTCGTCTGTCAGTCCGAATGTCTTGTCCGCGCAATATCAATATTTTGAGTTAAGGAATAGTTTTCAATACCTCCCAAACTTTCATGTTAAATGTAATGTCACAGTGACATGGTTTATCGGGTCATATCTGTTGTTGAAGTACATTTGAGCTGTTCCTGTGTGTTACAGATATCAATGAGTGTGCCAGTGTGGAGGTGAATCGGTGTGAACAGCGATGTATGGACACTGTGACCAGCTTCCACTGTGAATGTGACGATGGTTACACCCTAATGTCTAACAGACGCACCTGTCGAGGTAAGGACCACTTACACCGTCATCTAACAGACACACATGTCGAGGAAAGGACCACTTAGTTTTGAAAATAGCATTTAAAGAATTGAAATTAAATTTTAAATTAATTTGTTTTTAAATCCGAATATCTTCACAGCCTACAGGTTTACAGTGAACACATTTATATATTTGGAATCCTTAAGAAATGCGCTTTCACAAGATATATACATTACCATAGCTATGAGGCATACTTTTAGCTGTATAAAGACAAATTCTAGACGGTCTGTAAAAGTTTGTGCAGGAGGGCTCCGTATCCTTAATTACATAATTATCCTGGAATGTACAATATATTGTGTTATGCATGTTCTATTTGTTGGTTTCAACACGTCACATGATGAAATGTCGAGTATTGGTCAATATATCCACTCGTTAGTTGAACAGTTTAGAAGGATCTGATCGAGATCTGTGTGAGCCTCTGGTTATGCCCAGCACTAAGTTTTTTGACTGAAATTTTGATGAAAATATTGATAACAGAATTGCTTGAAAGCTACATGTACTTAACACATACCAACAAATTTTTTTTAGTCTTTTTGTCCCCCGACGTCCGTCCATGACTCCATCCATTGGTGCATCTGTCTGACTTCATTCCCGGACAATAACTTTTGATGGGGCCAAGATAAAATTTTGTTTCCGGACCATAACTTCTGAAAAACTGAACTGATTTTTTCCCAAATTTTGTATGAGATAACCTCGCCTCAAGATCTTGTTTGGGATTGTTTTCACGCCGATCTTCTTATAGATGGCGCCACCTGGGGGCCAAGTTAAAATTTTCTTTCCAGACAATAACTATTGAAAACCTGAAAGGATTCTTTTCAAATTTGGTGAGTACCTTACCTCAATGGGATTGCTGACCTGCCTATAGGTGGCACCTTCTGGAGCCAACTTAAAATTTTGTTTCACGACAATAACTTTTGAAAACCTGAAAGGATTTTTTCCAAATTTGGTATGTGGGTACATCAAGATCTCACTCGGGATAGTTTTTTATGCTGATCCATGTATATGTGATGCCAACCTGTGAGCCAAGTTAAAATATCATTTTTGGACAATAACTTCTGCAAACCTGGCCAGTTACATGTAGGACAAATTGTGTGTACCTTGCCACTGGATCTCACTTGGTATTGTGTCAATTAATATCGGGTACTGAACGTTACGGTTCCAAATCAAATCAATTGTTTCAACGTCAGGGACTTCAACCCCTCGGGTTTTAATTATATATCATTCTGTTGTTGCTTCGATTAGGTTTTCAGTTTGTGACTGACTTTTCCAGTCATTTTCTGGGAGTTTTTTTCTGTCTTTGACTTTATATGTCTAGTCTGGAAAAATGTGCACAATTTTCCTGAATTTAGGGTTTGCAATACTCGAGTTTTGAGAGGGTGAAGTCAGTGGAACTCTCCATATACGAAGGGACAAATAGCCATGTCACGAGACACATAATAGGGCCAGAAGTGATGGAATAACTGTTGTGCTTAATTATGAAACAAGTACGCCAAAAAAGTAAATTTAAAAATGAAGAGAAATGCACACTGGTTAAAATCCAGTACATTTTTGCCACAGAATTGAAACCAGTGAAACAGGATCATACATGTTAAGATCTCTGACTGGCATTCTGGCCCTATTAAAACCTCCGTGTATGGACTATATTAATTTCCCCCCACAGAAGAGTTCAAATTTTTTCGGCACCGCACTGTCACCCAAAGCATGCATATTGAGTGGTTAGAAACTCTTGTTTCAGCTTCTAGTTTTCTATTTCCACAGATATTGATGAGTGCAATGAGACACCAGGAGCTTGCAGTCAGTTCTGTATCAATTCTGTTGGTAACTTCAGCTGTAAATGTGCCGTAGGCTACCAGAAAGAACCGGATGGAAGAACATGCAAGAAAATAGATAGTAAGTACATTTATAACCTGGTCACTCTAGTATTATTGTACATACATAATTTGGAGTGTTGCTATATGACTGAAATATTGCTTAATGCGACTTCAAATCTAATTCTTTCTCTCTCATAGTTTGGGGGGGGGGGGGACCCCTCGTTCGCCGAGTGGTCAAAGGCACTTCGCTGCTGACCTCTAGGCTCACACCGCCGGTGCATGTGTGAAAGTTTGCCAGTTACTTGCAACAGATGGTGGGTCTCTCCAGGTACTCCTTGAGTGTGACATTAAACCAAATAGTTTAGAGTGATGCAAAATGTGCCCCCACAGGAAGGAGGATCATTTCAGCAATCTGAATGCATTGCTTAGCTTCTGTGTCTCTTTGGCTTGAAATCAACTTTTTTAGTAGTCCGACTGGTATCACTGTATATAAATTATTGACCCTTGTACTCCTCTCCTGTTGATGTAATATCACTGCTCAGGGGCAGCGCATCTGGCTAAGCAAGAGTGGGTCATCTGGTGGAAAGTACCTCTCATGTTAAACCACAAGGCAGTCCTGAATGTCCAACTGGTACCTGAATTTTATGAATTATTAATTTGCATGAAATTGACCTTAACATTTTAAGATTTCCAACTTTGAATCCTGAATTGTCATAAAAAGTCCAGAATTTCATATTGTCTTATTTGAAAAGTCAAGAATTTTCTCTCCCTATCTAGCCAACATGGTGTATTATATCAAGGTAAAAAACTAAATAATGATTTCTCTTCTCTCCCATTCTACCATGCGAAATTTCATGTGTTTAAATGCGTTGAAAAGCTACTGAAAACTTGTGTTCACGGGTGTAACAAGGAAGAGGCCCCTGCCTTAAAAATGAAGAGGACCTTTCCCGTGGGGTTGCTGGAGATGAAGAGAAATAGGACACAAATGTTGTGATATGGCTGAAAGACTGTTGAAAACAACGGCAATGTTAAGTTATGCTCATTCACTCACTCACTTTGTCATGAAAATGAAAAGAAAAACATGGTGTTGTGGCAACCCTTCAATTAATTAATTAATGAATTAATTAAGGTCACATGAAAGAGAATCCAGTATGCTCAGTCAACATTTATTGTTAAGGTTAAAAAAATTTGTTTTCAGGCATAACACCTTGGGTTATCTTCACTAACCGCTACTACATACGTGAGCTGTCCACAGATGGCGCTAGTTTTCGACGTATCGCCCAGGGATTTGACAACGTCGTAGCTTTTGACTTTGACAGCATGGAAGCAAAATTGTACTTTATAGACTCGAAGGCTCAGAAAATTATGCGCATGGGTATAAATGGGACAGACTCGGAGGTGATTGTGAAACATGGTGTGCCTGGTGGAGAGGGTCTCGCTGTTGACTGGGTTGGAAGGTTTGTTTATATACATCTCTTTCAGTTTGTCAAAACATGACCAGTTACTGAAATCAGTTATGACAAAGTTTGTCTAAGACTTGGGCTGAATAAAGTCCATTTCTAGCTTCATAGGCCCTGCCATGTTTTTTTTTCCATGTTCTTTTTTTCTTTTTTTTTTATACATTTTTCGAAGTTTTTCTAAAATAATGTTCTTGAACATTGAATCAGTGTCGTGTTTTATTTCGAGAAAATAATAAGGTTAAAGTCTGACTTTTCAAGTAACTCCAAGAACATTGTTGGTTTAATACAAATTGTATTAAACTACTGCCTTGGTATACCAGAAAAGATAAATATATTTGGCCTGTATGAAACAAAGGCAAAAAGAAAGATAAAATAAAAACTCTTTCTCCCTCATCAGTTGTTTTTGTTTTCAAAAAAGCGCATGAAAAGCTAGAGATCAATTTTATTCAGCCTGTGCAAGAGCCTCAAGATTTGTAGCCAAATAAAATACAATTACTGGTATAAAAAATCAGATGCCCTGTTTTCTTGTTATCACCAAGTATGACTGTGATGGCCAGGTAAAATCATCAACTGTGACATGTACATGTGCCAGGGGTTATTTTATACACTTTCCCTTTACATAACTCAATTTCAAAAATAGAAAAAATTCAATTTTTCGACGCATCTATGGCTCAACAAATAGTATCTCAAATAACCCTTGTGTGCTGAAACAAGAGTTTTGCCTATGCTGTTGAAGCACAATATTGATGAATATTTTATATGTCAATTTTGTCACAGGAAGCTGTATTGGGGTGATGGTCCAAATTCTGGGTTGTTCGTGTCTGAGCTGAATGGTACAAGTCGCCGGACACTCGTACGTGGTGGTTTTCTCACCCGACCCCGTGCAGTTGTCGTTGATCCAATCTCTGGGTGAGTCAACACAAAGATATGAAAAATATTGCATCATCAACTTTGCCCTCCCCCTCCCCTCCCCAACCCAACACTCAAATCCCCATTTCTGGCCTCCAAATCATTATTCCTTTTCCATTGTGGTTGTCTTCATAGTTGCCAGTCATCACAGCTAGAGTAGAGAATTGTTCATCATAATCAGGAGAGATTACTTATTGTTGCACCAGGGGGAGATAACTGTTTCCACATCAGGAGAGATGAGTGTGCTCAATTTAGCAGGAAATGTTAAAAATATTGTTGTAAAATATCTATGTGAGAATGTTTGGTCACACCAGGGAAGATAACTGTTCCACGTCAGGGGAGATAACTATACTATTATTAACAGAAAATATCTTCCAACTTGCAATTTATGGTATTTTCCAACATAAAATTGACAAATATACATTTGAAAATGCATGGTCAGATCAGGGGAGATAACTGTTCCACATCAGGAGAGATAACTAGGCTATAAGTAGCAGAAAATACTTTCAATATGCAATATATTGATAAATGAAAATATATGGTCACATCAGGGGAGATAACTATGCTATAAGCAGTGGAAATGTCTTCCATTTACAGTATGTGTAATCTTCCAAAGTTTAATTGAAAAATATCATGTGTATGAAATTGCAAAGGGAAACAGTAATAAATTTGAGAACAAATAGCCAATTTGTTTTTCTCTGAATTTTAGGTACATGTACTTCACAGACTGGGGCTCGATGCCATACATTGGTCGTTTGGGTATGGATGGCTCCAATATTACCAAGGTGATCACCGACAAGCTGAGCTGGCCTAACGCTCTCACTCTGGATCATGACACGCAGACGCTATGGTGGGCCGACGCTCACCTAGATTATATAGAGTAAGTATAACAGATGCTATGGTGGGCCAACGCTCACCTAGATCATATAGAATAAGTATAACAGACGCTATGGTGGGCCGACGCTCACCTAGATTATACACAGTAAGTCTAACAGATGCTATGGTGGGCCGACGCTCACCTAGATTATATAGAGTAAGTCTAACAGATGCTATGGTGGGCCGACGCTCACCTAGATTACATAGAGTAAGTCTAACGGATGCTATGGTGGGCCGACGCTCACCTAGATTATATAGAGTAAGTCTAACAGATGCTATGGTGGGCCGACGCTCACCTAGATTATATAGAGTAAGTCTAACAGACGCTATGGTGGGCCGACGCTCACCTAGATTACATAGAGTAAGTCTAACAGACGCTATGGTGGGCCAACTCACGCCTAGGTTATATAGAGTAAAGCTAGCAGACTAACATCATTCAAGGTGACCATGCTAACTTACAATTATTGAAAGCACTTAGATTCTTCCTTGCCAATGTGTGACTTGCACAGTTAATCCTTAGACAATACTCCCTCTCTCTCATGATTTCTGGTTCTTTCTCTGGGTGTTTCTCCTGTCTCTTCAGGATAGAAGAGTTTTTGTCTGGATCGCCACCGCGTAGCGGTGTCGACCAGACTATGCTGCCACTCACGAAATTTATGCAAATGTGTACGTGCACTATAATGCGATGACCCTAGGTTAACCTGTATCACTCCGCCAGTGATTTTCACTGTGTTGAGTCTTATATCAGGGTATTAACCAGAAAATGAGGAAAAAAACAGTCGTAATCGTTTCATGTGAACTAGAAATAAAACGAAATCTGAATTTGAGTGTATTTCATATTCATTTCTTCGCCCAGGGATTGCTTAAATCCGTGGACTATTTTTTTGTTCTTTGGTTCCGGGCGATCGGCTCAAACCCGGTTCTCAGCGCCCACCAGGCGATAACTCATGCCAGCACTGTGCTGTCACCGTAGACTGTTGTAAATGTAAATTGATGACCTGGTAATATGGTAAGCTGCCCACCTCATCTGTGCGCTTTTTGCAGTTTGCGGTAAGTCCGATTACTTATAATATATATGTCTGGTGTTTATAGTTCGTAATTTGTTTGTTGACAATGATAGCGTTGAAGAGACAATTTGTGCGAAAATCCCTGTTAATGTTGCTGTATGATATACGTTGCAAATCTTGTTCCGACTGTCGCACTTGACATGTTCAGGTTCTGGGATTATGAAGACACCAGTTTTCAACACTCGTACGTTCTTTCCCGTGAAGTCGGCGTTCGTTACTATTTTAATGTGTACGCATACTGCATGGAATATATTTCCAGAGGAGATATGTGTCGAAGCAACAACAATAGTATTTACATTTTTCTCGTCTTGTGAACTTGACCGGATCCTGTCCACTGCAAATTTATGTATTCCGGGGAACTCTGCTCTCCGAATATAATTTAGTTTCAAAAAGTTTGAACAACAACAAAATTTTTCGAAAGTGGAAACAACAGAATTTGTCAGGTACCGCTTTCGAAAAGTTTTGTTGTTGGTGGTGTTCAAACTTTTTCAAACTAAATTATATACGCAATGATCGTACAGCAACAACAACAGGAATTTTCGCACGTTGTCAACAAATTTACTATAAACACCATGCAGGCATATATAAGTAATGGGGACTTAACACAAACTCATGCAGCTCTTGCAAATATCTGTGCTACACAAATAAAAATACATTAATAAAACTATCCAGTCTCCTCGCATATTTGTCGCTTTGTCACAATAAAATTGCATGAATTATGAAAATCTGCTCGCAAAAACTGGTAGAAGACATTGACGCAGACGATCCATTTTTAACCATATTACTGTAGATAGTTTCTTGCTACCATGAAGACCTAGCATATTTCTAAATGAACCGCCTTCACAAATTCACTTCCTTGAAGACTAAACTGTGTTCCAGTTGTGATTTCCCAAACAGACTCGTCCACAAATTGGAGAAAATCTCCACATTTATCCATACATCTGCTATCGACTGAAACATGCCAGCTGAAACGTTTTGAAACTTTGAATCCATTATTGGCGATCCAGACATCAGTACTTTGAGTACTTTCATTTAGCTATTGATATCTGGTGTAAATATCGATCAATTTATATTACTATTCCAAGAAAGGACCAATATGCTTAAATTCATGATAATTTCGGCATCTGCAGGTCCAAAATAGTCCAGGTATCAATTCAAAATATGTCTCAAGTTGAAGAGGTGGAAAAGTGACCTGATTAATGAACCACAAATCAGGCAGGGAGCCATGCACACGTCAATGCATCTATTACTGCCATCCGGGCAGTTTCGAGTATTATCAATGGATTAACTTCAATTATATTGGAAATCGTTGGAAACTGTCATTCTGATGAATGTCCTTAATTTGTCATACAAGCAGAGGCGTGAAGCTTCTGCGAATTTGCAGAATTTCACATTAGGCCAAAAAAAAATATATGTCTGTTTCCGATTACGGGCCAGAAAAAAATAGAGTAGGTAGGGCCAAAAAAATTTTTATTTTGGAAATAAATTTTATTTTGATGTCCAGTACTCCTGTCCCATATACAATGGTCTACAAATATATTCTTGATTGTATAACATTCCCACCCACTTTAACATATTCTCCCAGGACACATCCCCCCATATTTTCAGATATTCAAAAGATCTTATCCCCCAAAAGATAAAGGGGGGGTGGGGGGGGATACCCTCAAAATATATTGTTGGTATTTTTATCTCTACTGGATCCAGCAAATCTTGATATTTCAATAAGTTCTGCTGAAACCAGTTATTGTACTGATATTATGGAAATGAGAATTGCCAATAATGTGTTTGACTGCTGTTTACCACCAAAACGAGTATCGTTTTAATTTATTAACTTGATATGCAAAACAATATATTTCAAGGATTTCCGCCCAGAAATGATGAAATTTTTAGTGAAAAATACATAGGGAGAGTGTACTTATTTTCTGGAAAAGCCTGAAGAAAAAATTGACATATACAACATAAAATGAAATGGGAAATTAATTTGAACATCATGCAGGTTTGTACCAGCGACTAATTCGAACAATTTGAGAAACGAGACGCGATTCCTGACTGTACAATGATTTGAACAAGCCATTTCTCGAAAACAGAAGAATTATTACTTGCTTGAATCTTGGGGGTTTATTTCAATGCATTCATAATAAAACAAGTCGGGAAATTTTGGATTTTTTAGCGGAGAAATGGTACCGGTCGGTTAGACTTTGACGGCGACTAGCTTTGACTGTGTCGTCGCCGATTTCGCTGAAAACGAACACCACTTGCAAGCTGCCGTGTCCGCTAAACACTGCTTTAACAAACGTCATTTCAAGCCATCAAATCAGTAGATTTCTTTCGAAGTTGATGGAGAATATGTTTAAAATTGTCCTGGTAAACATGATCAAGTCAACTGAAGCGTAATAGGGTTGCTGATTTCTCGATTCCCGACCTAGAAGTAGGTGCTTTATTTCCTGAAAAGATCGTCAACCTGCCGCCATGCCATGCGGTCAGCTCCAGTCACACTTTACGGTATGCTGACTTTACGGTTGTTGTTGTTGTTGTCGTAAAACGCGGCCTTGGTAGTGATTTCGTTGGAATTTGCTGATAAAATTTTTAGAGTCGCACGATTTATCTAGACTCGGTCGGGTAACCGGAAACAGACATATTTTTTTTCTTGGCCTTACTGAAAATTGATAAAATGATTTAAATAAAATAATTGCAAATGTATGCCCAAGAATAAGCAGTTTCCATCTTGAAATAACAGGGTTTGGGCGCCATGCATTTGGGCACCCAAACAGGAAAAAAATTCCCTTTCTTAACAGATTGAAACCAATACTAATGCAAATACTGTTGCCAAATATTAAGTTATCAGGCTGTACCATTTAATACTCCCACAGCTTTCATAGACTTTGACAGTCCACATAGCGGCATATTTCACTATAACTTATCACACTCTGCACCATGTATGGGTGCCCAAACTAAAAGTCTAGATCAGGCCCTGAATAATGTTCCATCCCTCATGATCCGGGAAGCCAGAAGTCAGAGAGCAAACAGAAACATGTGACTATTAAGAAATAATGTTTTCATCAGTGTGAACAAGCCTATGAAAACATTATTTTTATTTTATTGTACTTCTTAAATTGAGATTACAATAAAAGGTTGTTCAATATCATTAACTTTGGCAACCTCTCTCCCCTTTGCTGATAGTGATAAGTTTCTCTGAGTGTCAGTTGGAAACATGCCAAAATCAGTCAAACGGTAGTGTGCGGGGGGGATGTGTGATTCTGTCACCGGAGACAAACTGTTTGGAACATACATGAATATTGTGTCACTTTGTTGATCAATTTCATGATGGAAAATTTGAGACAAAAATTTACATCTTTAATAGCACATAAATATTAATTTACAGCTATGCAGATGACATTTAGGCTATTCTTCACCCGCCACGTAAAATAGAATCTTCTGAATAAACACATGTGTGCTCTTGTCGACATGATGTGTAGTTTTCACATGTAACAATGTTCTAAATCATGCTAAAACATGCTAGATAAACACACGGTTACCAGTGTGTAAATAGGTATGTGTTATTATGCCCCCCCTCTAATTAGAGGGGGGGCATAATAACACATACCTATTTACATATAGCGATCGCTTTGTCCGTCCGTCCATCTGTCCCAGCGTCTGTCCGTCCGAGTTTCTTGTCCGTGCAATATCTCGGTTAATATTTGATGGACAGGATAGAAATGGACAGGAGTTTTTTCCGAGTTCCGGTATAATTTTCAAGAGTTATGGCCCTTTTTCTGAAATCTAAGTGAATGGGACTTGTCCGGGCTGGATCTTGGTTACGTAATATTGTATGGACAAGTATGAAATTTGCATGATATGTGATCAGTGCCCCACAGTTGTGCAGCGTAAAGTTTCTCCCCGTTTCGCTTATATTTTCAAGAGTTATGGCCCTTTGTTCCTGCAATCTCTGTGAAGTGGGACTTGTCCGGGCTGGATCACGGTTAATATTGTAGGGACAATTATGAAATTTGCAGCATATGTGGTCAGTGCCCTGTAGTTGTGCAGCATGAAGTTTCTTCGCGTTTCGCATATATTTTCAAGAGTTATGGCCCTTTTTTTCTTCAAATCTTTGTGACTAGGGACTTGTCCAGGCTGGATCTCGGTTAATATTGTATGGACAATTAAGAAATTTGCAGGATATGTGGTCAGGGCCCTGTAGTTGTGCAGCTTGAAGTTTCTCTGCGTTTCGCTTATATTTTCAAGAGTTATGGCCCTTTATTCTTGAAATCTTTGTGAATTGGGACTTGTCCGGGCTGGATCTCGATTAATATTGCATGGACAAGTATGAAATTTGCATGATATGTGGTCAATGCCCCATAGTTGTGCAGCATGAAGTTTTTATGCTTTGGGTTATATTTTCAAGAGTTATGATCCTTTGTTTATCAAACCTAAGTGAATGGGATATATTTATTTGTCCAGGCTGGATCTCCGTCCATAACCGATTTGGACCGGGAAAATGGCTATATATATGTCATTCTACATTCCAAAGCAGACCACATAGGTCCTGAAGTATGAAATTGCCCCAAAAAGAGTTAATTGGATGCAAAATTCAAAGTTTACTGATCGCTTCATAATTTCACCACAATATACTCCCAAGGAATGTAGGTCTCATTTTCGGATTTGACGAAAGCCCCGGCGACCATCTTGCATCAAAACATTGTGTTAGCACGTGTTGGTCAATACTTTGAATATGTATTATGCGAGGTATGGCAATAAAATTGACTGAAATAGAATTTTCATAATCATGAAGGCCACCACCGACCAATACAGAACAGAACAATGGCGGGGCAGTGTCGGATTAAAGCGGAAGGGGTGGCATACAATTGAGCAATCTCTGATTGCTTCCTTCCTGTGTAGAATTATGTTACAGGATGTTACAGGAGCATACCTGTAATGTTTTCATAGGTGTGCTCAATGGTTATTTTAAGCACAGTTAGTTTGGGAAAATGTTTTCTTAGGTGTGCTCAATGGTTATTTTACGCACAGTTTGAGAAAATTTGTAAACTCTCCCAAACTAACTGCGTAAAATGTCCATTGAACACGCCTATGAAAACATTAATTTTATTCTATTGCACTACTGAAATTGATTATCAACAAAGATTGAAAAAATATGGTAAACTTTGACATCCTTTCTCCCCTTTGTTGAAAAACTCGTCCACTGGTATTGGCACGATGCTTCCGTCTCCATTGGCATCATGCCAGTATCAGTGGACGAGATTATGTGGTCTCTCAAATGGAAAGTGATTCTGTCGGGGGTGCAGTACATACGTTCATATCGGTCTATTTGTGTCGCTTTGTTAATCAGTGTCACGATGGAAACAACAGTTAAATTTGAGAAAGAAATTCCATCTTGTAATGTATTAGTTTGTTATATTCGATTGTTAGTGGTATGAAAGCAGACATCCCTCTCCTCACTCGACTTGTGAAATGGAATCCCCAAATGAACACCTACACTTGACGGGTGTGTATTTCGCATAACCATGCTAAAACATTTAATAATGCATGGTTAGGTCGATGTTATTTACACAAAGTGTTATAGAATTACAAATACTACATTTGACAGGTATGCATATGTGGATGGAACCAATCGCCACACAGTGTTGGAAGGTTCCGTACCTCATCCATTTGCAATCGCGGTGTTTGAGGAGTGGATGTACTGGACAGACTGGAACCACAAGTCAGTAGAGCGAGCGCACCGCTTCACCGGAGAGAACCACTCGATCCTGTATAACGCCACGCACCGTCCATATGATATTCACATCTACCATCCACTCATCCAGAGATCAAGTACGTCTAAGGTCACCAATTTTATTTTTTGTTTCTCAGGCGGATTCTATTTTTCCAAGATTGGAGGCCATAATATTCTTCAACGAAGTGGGCTCTCATTTGCAAATTGTCCGGTAGTCAGTGAGTCAGTGAGTCAGTCCATCCGAATACTTTCATCGGCAAAATAAGGAGAACCATTGACATTAGAACCTTGATTTTTGGCATGAACGTGCATTAGGGGACTGTTGCCAGCAAGTTCTGAGCTGACCCAATTTTGATGAAAATTTTGATTCATAATTATTTTTTATTATTTAATGATCGCTCAGCGAATGCACTGTCATGCCCATCGGGAACCCTTGCTTGTATGTTTCATTGTGATTTTTGAAGGTTCCCTGATACCAAGAAGCCTGATCCATTCGAGATTCAGACCATCTGAGAATGGTTATCATTGGATGGAATCCCCCAATTCCCATATATTCTGGGAGCTTAAATGATGCTACACTTATTCAACCTATGCACTACCCTCGGGAGGATTTTCCCACCCCTTAGGCAGACCTACTTAGGTGACCTATAAACCTCGAAATTGGTAAAAACATGTCTTAGGTCAAGTACACACTTAAACTATATCAAACCCTACTTCGTAGGTCCTGTGACGTTAGTCGCACTTCCATGTTAACATTATGGACATGCCGGTCAGACGAGCAAAAACTTATCTTCGTGCAGAAAGCAAAAGGCGGACTTCAAATGTCCAGTTTATTTTTATTATCACTTCCAATCTTGAAAAAAAAATCCACCAGTGAAACAAAAAATAGAATTGGCATGGCCTAGCTACTGAGCATGTGTCCTTGTTAAGGGTTCAATTGATATATTTACTTCGTTTGGTTGTTTGAAGTATTTTGTCTGCTGGAAGCTTTCAAAAAGTGAGTACGGCATATCACGTTGGACACACCGGTTCTTGTCAGATCAACGAAGTTAGGCAATGTTGAGCTCGGTCAATACTCGGATGGGTGACCAGGTGCTGTACTGGCTGGGCTGATCAGTGTCCAGGATAGTAGGAACTGTTAACACTCACATGTTTTGGCACAAGTAGGCACCATCATGATATGACTGAAAAAATGTTGAAAATGAAGTTAAAATCCTCCTCGCTCACTTTCAAAAAGTGTGGAAGGTAAATCCCCTAATAATTGTTTTCGCCCTATTAAGATTTTATCTGTCCTTCTAATAAATTTGAACACCCTCCGGAATCATTAGTATAACAAAGCATTAACCTGCATTATTCTGGACTATTTTGTCAATGTTCTGTTCTAAATAATTTGATAAATCCCTGTTTCTATGGTCGCATATTTCAATTTCTGTGACAAACCAGCCGACCAAAGACCCAACGTAACAGGATCGTATAACATCAGGCTTGGTGGTCTGATGTGGTATCACAAAATACGGTAATTCCTCTAATAAATCGATCACCCTATCGGTATTCGATCACCCCCGATTTTTGCAGAAAAATACGATCGGAAGTTGTAATAATTCAATCACCCCCGATTTTCAGAAGATCCCATTTGTAATAATTCGATCACCCGCCAAATGTGCCTACCGTTGACGCGTATCATTGACACTGGAAAAATACAGTGCGAGACATGATAGAAACATATATACAGCATCATTACCAAGACGTATGGCGGGCGAAACAACTTTAGACCTAGAAAAAGGACTTATTAATTAACAGGACCATAAATAATTAAGTGGGTTTCATGATAAAATAAGACGAATGTACTTCCGGATGACGGGGAAGAGTCTGTTGTTTATCTCACAGGCCTCCTGCTGAAGTTGGTCAAACAGAGATCGCGTTTGATAACAGTGTTATTCAGCTCATGCTCGAGTATTCACAAACTCCAATTAGCTGCATTGTATTGAATCACACCTTGCATGAATATAATTTAAAACAGCTCGCTTGTATGCCGACTAGGTTTCACAAATACCGGTATTGAAAACTGGTCACTTGCTGATTCATTCCACAAAATGCCATTGTTGTTTGCCCGGCTTTGTTTGGATAATTCCGTGGATTAAACAACATATCTGATTATTCTGCCTCAGTCTACCTTAGGATCACAATCTTGATTGATTGCTGAACCGGGGATGTTCATGCGATATGATTTACACCTTCGATGATAAACTTCATTCACTAAGTTCACGATATACCAAAACGGTGATCTTTGTCCCGCTGGGCTTTATACATCTGTACTTTTAGACTCGACGAGCCAGGTTATCAGCGACTTTGACTTTTCAGAAGTTCCCATTTGAACCCCTTTTCGATGGCAATTTCCCATGCAGTTGGTGAAGCCAAGCAAAGATAAACCCCTTCTTCACCCCAGATGAGCGACTTGCCCATTAATATGTTAATAGGGTCTGAATTACCAGTGATTTTCTGAGACGGCTGGCAATATTACTATAAAGGTGAAGCTGACATCCCTATTATTCTGACTTGGACAAATCGACTTGGAAGTGTCCAGTTTGTGTTGTCTGGCACAAGGCCAAAACTCAAGTTGAGAGTTCCAGCCAAGTGAGAAAAAAAGGAAGTTCTTTGATCTTGGATTGAGACCGTGACATTTAAGACTACACGAAACCACATTCCAGGCATGTCCATTATTATTCAAATTACCCAGAGCTAGGGTTAGCCCAAATTGTTTACAATATGCCAAACAAGGGAGAGTGTGGGGCCAGGTTTGATTGTACAACCCTTAATTGACAGGCTGGCTTGTCTCATTTCAAAGCTGTGATGAATTGTGTTGATAATGGCCCAGTCTAAACTCTTGTATACAAATTGAAGAGCCCCAATATTCTGAATGGTTTTCAGTCATTGTCAGAAGGCTATATTCACTGCAATGAATTAATGAAGTGACGTCTAAAAGAAAATAACATTTGTGTGCGTGTGTGTTCATTTCATTTCCCTGCATCACATTGTTGCTGAAATGAAACAAAGCAATACATTTGTCCCGTTCCATAATGAACTATTATCGGCAACGATTTGGTGTAAGACTCACGAAATATAATTGACAAAGGATCTGCTGCAAGTTGTATTGTCAGTCTTTTGTCCAGGATATTACCTTTTCAATGGGAGGTCTTACACCAAAGCCTAGCCCTATTATCACAGCGGGGATCAACTGGGATGAACAGATTTCAACAGAGACTGTGTGCACAAAGAGGCTCAATGGGGGATATTCAGAGGGGGACCAGCATCCATGTCTAGTGACGTCTCCCCATAGCTCAAATGAAATACTCAACGACTCCCTTTTTGCAGTCAAAACGTATGGGAAAGATCTTGCAAATCTGAAGAAATGAAATAATGGCTCCCTCGACATACGAGTTGCCCACAAAGTACTACAAGCGGAAGCCCTCATAGGGACAAGTAGAGGAAAACTTTTAATATTATAAGTTATCCTGTCCCTGCGAGTTTGATACTGAATTTTATCCTGTTTCCTGGCGAAAATGCCACACGACCGCGAAGCGGGAGTGTGGCATTCGCCAGGAAACAGGATAAAATTCAGTATCAAACTCGCAGAGACAGGATAACGAATTTATTTCTACGAGCAGCCTTTTCAACTCGGGAAAG
Organism: Hanleya hanleyi; assembly: GCA_036873755.1. NCBI lineage: Eukaryota > Metazoa > Mollusca > Polyplacophora > Lepidopleurida > Hanleyidae > Hanleya > Hanleya hanleyi. Next base: position 167 of record JAVTVY010048314.1, on the reverse strand, counting down.
TTGCGAGGTAAAGTGGGTCTAAAACGTGCTAACCAAATACGACAAAAGTGATAATGAAAACGGTTGGAGACGCGTCAAATATTTTGAAATATTCGGAATCAGCATGGTAGATTTGGTCATATTTCATAGAAATATGACAAGAAATCATGACTTCTGCTCGAAATGAT
>JAVTVY010048313.1:0-23525 GCA_036873755.1 Hanleya hanleyi | reverse complement strand
ATGCTCCTTGGTCATTTCCGGTCACGCGATCGTCACGTGTCGGAACTATAGTGATCACGTGATCGTCACGTAACCTCCACGTGACCGCCGCGCGGCCTCCACAAAAGTAGGTCAATGGGACCCAATTTCAGCTTATATACTACTCCCCAATATGATAAACTAAAAAGTCACGGATGATCAGCTTTTATTTTCCGTCTTTCCGGAGATAGGGGATAAAGTTTGGTGGGGTGGGGGGGGGGGCAGATGTGTTAAACTATGTAGTTCAGTATTGAGGGTGTATATGCTTATCTGGGTCATTTTCTCGTGAGAGGACAAGAACAATGACCAGACAGAATAGTTCATCTATACTGCACATTAGCTTAAACTTTAAGGCCGCCATCATCGATAGTATCATGGCAAAACATAATTTTCAAGAAAATTGCTTGTTTAAAGGAAATGAAATTTTCCACAATGTAAATAGAGAATATAATGAGGATAGATAACTAAAAATTATTAGACTTTCGGCAAGTCTATTAGCTATATATACATGTGCAATATTAACAATTTTAAAACATTTGAAACTTACCTCAAAATAACAACCCAACTCCCAGAAACTGATAAGTAGTATTAGAGAGGGACATTCTGTTACCACTGAGTAAAATTCATGTTCATTAATGTCTCTGCTGAACACCGACGAATGTATAGTGGTGCACGAACACAAATGCAAAGCCAATATGTGCATGGTTGCAGTGCTTATTTCCATGGTACAAATTGTGTCTAAAATGGAAGGTCTATAAAACTTCACACTGCTGAAATAGTCCAACTTTGAAAGTTATCCAAGCTTCATAGAGACATTATTGGACATGGATTTTGCTCAGTAACAACAGAATGCCCCTCTCTAGTACTTGTTATCAGTCTCTTGGAGATGGATTGTTATTTTGAGGTAAGTTCTGACTGTCTTAAAATGGTCAATATTGCACATATATATATATAGATTGATTGCCAATGTTTCATAATTATAGCTATCTATCCATCCTCAGTATATTCTAAATTTGCAGAGGAAAATTTCATTTCATTTAAATAAGTCATTTTCTTGATAACAATATTTTGCCTTCACACTGTCAATAACGACGGCCATGTTTTTAGGGGATCAGTCCGTATCATACATGACAGTAGTATATAAAGATGATTACAGACCACATTGACCTACTTTTTTGTTCCCCCCGGTGGAGGATTGAGGAGGAACTTGATCACGTGATCAAGGCATGTCTAGATGGTGGGAGTGTGGTCAAAATGGCGGCTGTGTGGTGGTGGTGGTCAAAATGGCGGCTGTGGTGTGGTGGTGGTCAAAATGGATTGTCATGGGTGTTTCCACAGCATAAATAAATAAATTAATTAATAATTAATTAATTAATAAATAAATAAATAAATAAATAAATAAATAAATAAATAAATATAGTCCAGTGGGAATTGAACCCGGGTCGTTTTATCAACAGGCAGATAAATAAATAAATAAATTAATTAATTAATTTTAATTAATTAATTTTAATTAATTAATTTTAATAAATAAATAAATCAATCAATAAATCAATCAATAAATAAATCAATAATAAATAAATAAAGAAAAAAAAAAAAAAAAAAAGTGAAACTCTATACAACGAACCCGGGTCCTCTTTATCCAGAGGCAGACACGTTAACCATTACACCACGAGCTGAAGGCTACAAACCAAGGTTGAAAATGGTCTATATATGTCTACGGCACATACTGGTGCACTGGTCAATGTTGAATCTCATGGGAAACTTACTTCTATACATTTGCGGTATGGTTGTTCGGATTTATTATCTTAGTCTCAGGGTGCATTCCACACCTAAATGATGTGCGGCTAAAAACAGCCATGGGTTCGGATCTTCAGCCACAAATTGATGTAAAATCTTTAACAAAAACCCTGTGAAAGTATATATTTTCTAAATCGGCACACCCGTGCCATTATTTCAGAAGACTTGTGAGCTATTGAAATTGAATAGAAAATACGTACAATCCTCCTTAAACCTTCTTCAACTTTTCTGAAAAACTCCATAAAATATATGAAAATGTGTCAAATTCTAACCGCAACCCAGAGAAAACGTATGAAATGATTTTCTTTTTATGTATGTTAAAGTGTTTCCCGTCCAGAGAACAATTTAAAATGGAGAAAAAAACAGGGGGTCGACCTACTCGTTTTTGTAAAATTTTATCGCCATAAAGGAATCATCATTTTCGCTTCCCGAAAAAGTGCGGATTTTGGCCCGCCAGATATTCAATTCCGGACACGATTAACTCTGTAGTGGTGAGTGGGTGCGATCAACAAGCAATTGTTATATCCTCGTTTGGAGAAATGATTACGTCCAGCAGGGTGATACTATAGATATCAGCTAGTAGAAAGGTAAGAAGAATTACCATGCTGTCAAAATCGGGCGTCCTTCCTTATTATAAAATTAGGGAGGGGCCATTTGTGCGAAACCGTGGTCTAGTGTGGAGTGCGCCCTCATCATGTAGAACATTATGGGAAGTGTTGCGGAGCGAATCGGTGAAATTTTTCCGAGGTCTGTATATAGCTCCAAGGGAGACAACTCGTGTCTGGACTATGACAGCCACTCGTGGAAGTGTTCGGCAATCTGTAGGGACCGCTAGTGGACCGATTGGATCGAGTGAGGTATCAATGTGAAGCATTCGTGAAGGGGCATGTGATGGGCTGGGTGTGGGGTTGAAATAGCGGCATTCTGCGCATGCGCGGTGGCCCAAGGGTATGGAAATAGCCGTGTTGGAGCTAGGGGAGTCCCTCATGGGCCAATGGGGTCGAGTGAGGTATCAAAGTGAAGCATTCGTGAAGGGCCATCTGATGGACTGGATGTGGGGTTGAAATATCGGCATTCTGCGCATGCGCGGTGCCCAAGGGTATGAAAATAGACGTTTTGGAGCTAGGGGAGCCACTAATGGTCCAATGGGGTCGAGTGAGGTATCCAAGTGAAGCATTCGTGAAGGGGCATCTGATGGGCTGGGTGTGGGGTTGAAATATCGGCATTCTGCGCATGCGCGGTGACCAAAGGGTATGAAAATAGACATTTTGGAGCTAAGGGAGCCAATAATGGTCCGATTGGGTCGAGTCAGGTATCAAAGTGAAGCTTATGTGAAGGGGCAGTGGATGGGTGCATGTAAAATGAGGGGTATGACGTCACTTCCGGTTTGGGTGAATGGTGCGTGACCTCTGGACATCAGACAATCAGAATCGCGTATTTTGACCCGGTGCATTATGGGACATATCCAAGATGGCGGCGTCTGTCTTCTGGTTCAAGATGGCGGCACGGCCGGTGTCGAAAACTGGGCATTTTGTCGGGATGTGGTCATGTAGTGTCGAAAACTGGACCCTGTATGGACCCCGCTAGAGGTTTTTGCGGTCGAGGTGAGCCACGAATGGTCCGATGGAGTCGAGTGAGGTATCATTGTAAAGCAGTGGTGAGGGAGCATCCGAAGGTATGGCTGTGACGTAAAACTGACGTCATTCTGCGCATGCGCAGTGGAGAAAGTGTATGGAAATAGACGTTTTGGGGTCTAGGTGGACCCCTAGTGGTCCGATGGAGTCGAGTGAGGTATCAATGCAATGCATACATGGAGGAGCATGCGCCTACACTAGTGTGTTGTTTGTTTTCAACATTCCGCGCATGCGCAGTAGGTAAATAGCGCTGGGAGGCTGTTTTGGGGCCCAGAGGGGCCATCATCGATACGAGTAGTAGCGAAAGTGGACATTTTGGGGCAGTGAAGGAAGGTATTTGGTGTAGAGAGGGATCATCCTTAGTCTGAATGTGTCGTGTGAGGTGTCATCTTGTAGCAACGCCCGCCAACGCCAAGCTCAACGCTTCAACGCCCTGGTGAATTAGCTCAAAAGCTCTGATTTTCATGGAATTGTCATTAATTCATTGGAAATGCAGTGACGCCCGTCAACGCCCGTCGTTACGCCTTAACGCTCTAGCATAACACCATGATATAGACCGGAGAGAGAACAACAACAACAACAACAACAAGGATGACACATGAGAGAACAACAAAAACAAAATTTTTTTTTTTCATATATTTTATTTTCCCCTCCATCATAACATACCCACGCTGGGGGAGCCGCGTTGGGTATGTTTACAATTCAAGAAAGACTCTTGTCCAATCAGAGACCGCCATTTGCATGTCATGTTCGTTCTTGCCCGTTAGATGTATTCTTGTCCAATCAAAAGTCGCCATTTCAGAGAGTTCCGTCTTCGGCCATGTTCGCTCTGAACCGTTTGTTCTAATCATCGTCAGGCAGGCCTGGATATTCATCGGGCAGCATGTCCTGAAACATTCTAATCGCATTTTCCAGGGCCTCGGTGGGTGGTAAACCCATATCCTCTTCCAAGTGACGCTTGGTCTTCATGATGGACCTGTGCGTGGGGTCCCCTTTCATTTCAAGCGGTAGTAAGGTATACTGTTCATAGATCGCCATGGCTGTTTTCCTGATGCGGGGCGCATTTGGGTGTACGTCTGTTGTAAATTATCCTCTCCGGCGTCCTCGATCGCTTCAGCGTGAGTATTGATAGCTGCTGTCACAATACGATCCCAGAAGGTAGATTCTGCCTCACTTTCCTGGGATGAAGGCTGATTCTCTGAGGTCAAGCTCTCCATATCAGTAGATAGACTGTCAGCCATCTTGGATTCGGTATCAGTCGATGCACTCTCATCAATCTCTGTATCAGTATCTGCCTCAACGGGCTCCTCGGCGTCTTCAGTCCCATGTATATTTTTCTGGTGTCGCATCATATCGTAATGTCTGGTGAACGTGCGTTCACACTCAGAACAAGTATAAGCCATGTTGACGGTTGAACGTCGACTGTGCGTGTTTTGGGAATACGCTCGCTTTTATAGACAGTAACGCCCATCAACGCTTAGCTCAACGCTTCAACGCCCTGGTGAATTAGCTCAGAAGCTCTGATTTCATGGAATTGACACCAATTCATCGAAATGCAGTGACGCTCGTCAATGCCCGTCGTTACGCCTTAACGCTCGTCTCAACGCTTTAACACACTTTCTTAATGCTTTAACGTTGTTTAATGATGCGTTCGAACAAATGTTTCTTTTGTGCTATTGCTCTGACATACGCCGCTTTCCAGTTCATGCCCGAGGTTTTCAACATCGACGCTGTTCTTTCAATTTCCATATGGACTGGGTCCTTATCCAACAATTTCATATGGGTCAGTAAGTCGACATACTGCTGACGTAAAGCCCGTCGTAGTCTGGGTGCCAATCTGTTATGGGCTAAAATTGCAGCTTCCTCTTTCGAATACCCTTTGCGTTGAAACTTGTTTCCTGTGGCCTCAAAATCTCGCCCATCTCGGCGTCCATACTTTCTTTGAACAAATCCTTCCATAGCCTCGAGTTCACATTATGTTCTTCAACCTCGGGTTGGGCCTTCACGGTTGGGTGATATTCCGGGACTGATGGTATGAAGCGGACCCGCTGTATGGGGGTGGGCTGCTGCTGCTGCTCTGCCAGGAGTGGACTCGGCGGATGGTGTAGGGGTATATGCCGTTGTGGTGATTCCTCGCCGGGTAACAGGTGGGTCGTCAGCCGACGATCTTCGGGGGTATGGGCTTTTAAATCTACGAACAGGTAGCCGTACGGACGAATTGTCGCTTCTTGATACGCCCGCATAAAATGGTCAATGTTCTGAGGATAAATTCGACTACCAAACACACGGATTTGTGCTCTGTCAATGGGATTGGAGAACAACACAAAGTATTGGCAGTTCAAGGCAATATCTCTGGACGCCTTCCCTTGAGGAAAGAGATTCTGAGTCAAATAGATGACGGACAGATTGCGATGATGGGACCCTTTGGTGAATAGGTCGGCGATTTTCGAATTGTCCTTGGCCGCACTCATCAGATCATCGAGAACTACCACGTTGGTCTGCTCGGAATCGAAGTAATAGGGTTCGTCTATGTCGTGAGGAATTCCTGGGACAAAGCTCACATTCTGTAACCTTGTAGTTTCGTAGGCGGGCTGCCATTGGCTATAACACCAAACAACACGTGTCGGAGTTGGGGTTGTCACACCTCCCTCTAAGAACTTCATCACCCAGGATGTCTTTCCACACCCTGTAGGGCCGCTCACCGTCATCGTATAGGGATGCTCTACTGCTCTTGTTGGACCTATAGCGGGACTCGGCTGTGTCTGTTGGTTGTGTTTGCGTTGAATGTGCCTGAGCATACTATCGCGACGAGAGAATGCTCTCTCACAGAACGTACACGTACACGACATGTTCATCAGTCGACCAATACAGAAGGACTGATGATGGACACATGTTCATTCCTATATTTAAAGACTCTACCACCACCACACTCACCACCACCGACTCCACCAACACCACCACCGCACACCACCAACACCAACACCAACGCCACCAACGCCACCATCAACGCCACCAACGCCACCACCAACGCCACCACCGGGCGTCAACGCCCGGTCGTGGGGGTGGTGGTGGTGGTGGTGGTGGTGGTGGTGGTGGTGGCCGGAACTGACCTTTGACCCCGGCGCGCAAGGGTTTCCACCGCACGGTGGAAACCTTTACACCGCGCGCGCCGGGGTCAAAGGTCAGTTCCGGCCACCACCACCACCACCACCACCGGGCGTTGACGCCCGGTGGTGGCGTTGGTGGCGTTGGTGGTGGCGTTGGTGGCGTTGATGGTGGCGTTGGTGGCGTTGGTGGTGGTGTTGGTGGTGTGCGGTGGTGGTGTTGGTGGAGTCGGTGGTGGTGTGTGTGGTGGTGGTAGAGTCTTTAAATATAGGAATGAACATGTGTCCATCATCAGTCCATATGTATTGGTCGACTGATGAACATGTCGTGTACGTGTACGTTCTGTGAGAGAGCATTCTCTCGTCGCGATAGTATGCTCAGGCACATTCAACGCAAACACAACCAAGAGACACAGCCGAGTCCCGCTATAGGTCCAACAAGAGCAGTAGAGCATCCCTATACGATGACGGTGAGCGGCCCTACAGGGTGTGGAAAGACATCCTGGGTGATGAAGTTCTTAGAGGGAGGTGTGGCAACCCCAGCTCCGACACGTGTTGTTTGGTGTTATAGCCAATGGCAGCCCGCCTACGAAACTACAAGGTTACAGAATGTGAGCTTTCCCAGGAATTCCTCACGACATAGACGAACCCTATTACTTCGATTCCGAGCAGACCAACGTGGTAGTGCTCGATGATCTGATGAGTGCGGCCAAGGACAATTCGAAAATCGCCGACCTATTCACCAAAGGGTCCCATCATCGAAATCTGTCCGTCATCTATTTGACTCAGAATCTCTTTCCTCAAGGAAGGCGTCCAGAGATATTGCCTTGAACTGCCAATACTTTGTGTTGTTCTCCAATCCCATTGATAGAGCACAAATCCGTGTGTTTGGTAGTCGAATTTATCCTCAGAACATTGACCATTTTATGCGGGCGTTTCAAGAAGCGACAATTCGTCCGTACGGCTACCTGTTCGTAGATTTAACAGCCCATACCCCCGAAGATCGTCGGCTGACGACCCACCTGTTACCCGGCGAGGAATCACCACAACGGCATATACCCCTACACCATCCGCCGAGTCCACTCCTGGCAGAGCAGCAGCAGCAGCCCACCCACATACAGCGGGTCCGCTTCATACCATCAGTCCCGGAATATCACCCAACCGTGAAGGCCCAACCCGAGGTTGAAGAACATAATGTGAACTCGAGGCTATGGAAGGATTTGTTCAAAGAAAGTATGGACGCCGAGATGGGCGCAAAGGGTATTCGAAAGAGGAAGCTGCAATTTTAGCCCATAACAGATTGGCACCCAGACTACGACGGGCTTTACGTCAGCAGTATGTCGACTTACTGACCCATATGAAATTGTTGGATAAGGACCCAGTCCATATGGAAATTGAAAGAACAGCGTCGATGTTGAAAACCTCGGGCATGAACTGGAAAGCGGCGTATGTCAGAGCAATAGCACAAAAGAAACATTTGTTCGAACGCATCATTAAACAACGTTAAAGCATTAAGAAAGTGTGTTAAAGCGTTGAGACGAGCGTTAAGGCGTAACGACGGGCGTTGACGAGCGTCACTGCATTTCGATGAATTGGTGTCAATTCCATGAAATCAGAGCTTCTGAGCTAATTCACCAGGGCGTTGAAGCGTTGAGCTAAGCGTTGATGGGCGTTACTGTCTATAAAAGCGAGCGTATTCCCAAAACACGCACAGTCGACGTTCAACCGTCAACATGGCTTATACTTGTTCTGAGTGTGAACGCACGTTCACCAGACATTACGATATGATGCGACACCAGAAAAATATACATGGGACTGAAGACGCCGAGGAGCCCGTTGAGGCAGATACTGATACAGAGATTGATGAGAGTGCATCGACTGATACCGAATCCAAGATGGCTGACAGTCTATCTACTGATATGGAGAGCTTGACCTCAGAGAATCAGCCTTCATCCCAGGAAAGTGAGGCAGAACCTACCTTCTGGGATCGTATTGTGACAGCAGCTATCAATACTCACGCTGAAGCGATCGAGGACGCCGGAGAGGATAATTTACAACAGACGTACACCCAAATGCGCCCCCGCATCAGGAAAACAGCCATGGCGATCTATGAACAGTATACCTTACTACCGCTTGAAATGAAAGGGGACCCCACGCACAGGTCCATCATGAAGACCAAGCGTCACTTGGAAGAGGATATGGGTTTACCACCCACCGAGGCCCTGGAAAATGCGATTAGAATGCGCAAACAACTGTTTCAGGACATGCTGCCCGATGAATATCCAGGCCTGCCTGACGATGATTAGAACAAACGGTTCAGAGCGAACATGGCCGAAGACGGAACTCTCTGAAATGGCGACTTTTGATTGGACAAGAATACATCTAACGGGCAAGAACGAACATGACATGCAAATGGCGGTCTCTGATTGGACAAGAGTCTTTCTTGAATTGTAAACATACCCAACGCGGCTCCCCCAGCGTGGGTATGTTATGATGGAGGGGAAAATAAAATATATGAAAAAAAAAATTGTTGTTTTTGTTGTTCTCTCATGTGTCATCCTTGTTGTTGTTGTTGTTGTTGTTCTCTCTCCGGTCTATATCATGGTGTTATGCTAGAGCGTTAAGGCGTAACGACGGGCGTTGACGGGCGTCACTGCATTTCCAATGAATTAATGACAATTCCATGAAAATCAGAGCTTTTGAGCTAATTCACCAGGGCGTTGAAGCGTTGAGCTTGGCGTTGGCGGGCGTTGCTACAAGATGACACCTCACACGACACATTCAGACTAAGGATGATCCCTCTCTACACCAAATACCTTCCTTCACTGCCCCAAAATGTCCACTTTCGCTACTACTCGTATCGATGATGGCCCCTCTGGGCCCCAAAACAGCCTCCCAGCGCTATTTACCTACTGCGCATGCGCGGAATGTTGAAAACAAACAACACACTAGTGTAGGCGCATGCTCCTCCATGTATGCATTGCATTGATACCTCACTCGACTCCATCGGACCACTAGGGGTCCACCTAGACCCCAAAACGTCTATTTCCATACACTTTCTCCACTGCGCATGCGCAGAATGACGTCAGTTTTACGTCACAGCCATACCTTCGGATGCTCCCTCACCACTGCTTTACAATGATACCTCACTCGACTCCATCGGACCATTCGTGGCTCACCTCGACCGCAAAAACCTCTAGCGGGGTCCATACAGGGTCCAGTTTTCGACACTACATGACCACATCCCGACAAAATGCCCAGTTTTCGACACCGGCCGTGCCGCCATCTTGAACCAGAAGACAGACGCCGCCATCTTGGATATGTCCCATAATGCACCGGGTCAAAATACGCGATTCTGATTGTCTGATGTCCAGAGGTCACGCACCATTCACCCAAACCGGAAGTGACGTCATACCCCTCATTTTACATGCACCCATCCACTGCCCCTTCACATAAGCTTCACTTTGATACCTGACTCGACCCAATCGGACCATTATTGGCTCCCTTAGCTCCAAAATGTCTATTTTCATACCCTTTGGTCACCGCGCATGCGCAGAATGCCGATATTTCAACCCCACACCCAGCCCATCAGATGCCCCTTCACGAATGCTTCACTTGGATACCTCACTCGACCCCATTGGACCATTAGTGGCTCCCCTAGCTCCAAAACGTCTATTTTCATACCCTTGGGCACCGCGCATGCGCAGAATGCCGATATTTCAACCCCACATCCAGTCCATCAGATGGCCCTTCACGAATGCTTCACTTTGATACCTCACTCGACCCCATTGGCCCATGAGGGACTCCCCTAGCTCCAACACGGCTATTTCCATACCCTTGGGCCACCGCGCATGCGCAGAATGCCGCTATTTCAACCCCACACCCAGCCCATCACATGCCCCTTCACGAATGCTTCACATTGATACCTCACTCGACCCAATCGGTCCACTAGCGGTCCCTACAGATTGCCGAACACTTCCACGAGTGGCTGTCATAGTCCAGACACGAGTTGTCTCCCTTGGAGCTATATACAGACCTCGGAAAAATTTCACCGATTCGCTCCGCAACACTTCCCATAATGTTCTACATGATGAGGGCGCACTCCACACTAGACCACGGTTTCGCACAAATGGCCCCTCCCTAATTTTATAATAAGGAAGGACGCCCGATTTTGACAGCATGGTAATTCTTCTTACCTTTCTACTAGCTGATATCTATAGTATCACCCTGCTGGACGTAATCATTTCTCCAAACGAGGATATAACAATTGCTTGTTGATCGCACCCACTCACCACTACAGAGTTAATCGTGTCCGGAATTGAATATCTGGCGGGCCAAAATCCGCACTTTTTCGGGAAGCGAAAATGATGATTCCTTTATGGCGATAAAATTTTACAAAAAACGAGTAGGTCGACCCCCTGTTTTTTTCGCCATTTTAAATTGTTCTTTGGACGGGAAACACTTTAACATACATAAAAAGAAAATCATTTCATACGTTTTCTCTGGGTTGCGGGTAGAATTTGACACATTTTCATATATTTTATGGAGTTTTTCAGAAAAGTTGAAGAAGGTTTAAGGAGGATTGTACGTATTTTCTATTCAATTTCAATAGCTCACAAGTCTTCTGAAATAATGGCACGGGTGTGCCGATTTAGAAAATATATACTTTCACAGGGTTTTTGTTAAAGATTTTACATCAATTTGTGGCTGAAGATCCGAACCCATGGCTGTTTTTAGCCGCACATCATTTAGGTGTGGAATGCACCCTGAGACTAAGATAATAAATCCGAACAACCATACCGCAAATGTATAGAAGTAAGTTTCCCATGAGATTCAACATTGACCAGTGCACCAGTATGTGCCGTAGACATATATAGACCATTTTCAACCTTGGTTTGTAGCCTTCAGCTCGTGGTGTAATGGTTAACGTGTCTGCCTCTGGATAAAGAGGACCCGGGTTCGTTGTATAGAGTTTCACTTTTTTTTTTTTTTTTTTTCTTTATTTATTTATTATTGATTTATTTATTGATTGATTTATTGATTGATTTATTTATTTATTAAAATTAATTAATTAAAATTAATTAATTAAAATTAATTAATTAATTTATTTATTTATTTATCTGCCTGTTGATAAAACGACCCGGGTTCAATTCCCACTGGACTATATTTATTTATTTATTTATTTATTTATTTATTTATTTATTTATTTATTTATTTATTTATTTATTTATTTATTTATTTATTAATTAATTAATTATTAATTAATTTATTTATTTATTTATTTATTTATTTATTTATGCTGTGGAAACACCCATGACAATCCATTTTGACCACCACCACACCACAGCCGCCATTTTGACCACCACCACCACACAGCCGCCATTTTGACCACACTCCCACCATCTAGACATGCCTTGATCACGTGATCAAGTTCCTCCTCAATCCTCCACCGGGGGGAACAAAAAAGTAGGTCAATGTGGTCTGTAATCATCTTTATATACTACTGTCATGTATGATACGGACTGATCCCCTAAAAACATGGCCGTCGTTATTGACAGTGTGAAGGCAAAATATTGTTATCAAGAAAATGACTTATTTAAATGAAATGAGATTTTCCTCTGCAAATTTAGAATATACTGAGGATGGATAGATAGCTATAATTATGAAACATTGGCAATCAATCTATATATATATATGTGCAATATTGACCATTTTAAGACAGTCAGAACTTACCTCAAAATAACAATCCATCTCCAAGAGACTGATAACAAGTACTAGAGAGGGGCATTCTGTTGTTACTGAGCAAAATCCATGTCCAATAATGTCTCTATGAAGCTTGGATAACTTTCAAAGTTGGACTATTTCAGCAGTGTGAAGTTTTATAGACCTTCCATTTTAGACACAATTTGTACCATGGAAATAAGCACTGCAACCATGCACATATTGGCTTTGCATTTGTGTTCGTGCACCACTATACATTCGTCGGTGTTCAGCAGAGACATTAATGAACATGAATTTTACTCAGTGGTAACAGAATGTCCCTCTCTAATACTACTTATCAGTTTCTGGGAGTTGGGTTGTTATTTTGAGGTAAGTTTCAAATGTTTTAAAATTGTTAATATTGCACATGTATATATAGCTAATAGACTTGCCGAAAGTCTAATAATTTTTAGTTATCTATCCTCATTATATTCTCTATTTACATTGTGGAAAATTTCATTTCCTTTAAACAAGCAATTTTCTTGAAAATTATGTTTTGCCATGATACTATCGATGATGGCGGCCTTAAAGTTTAAGCTAATGTGCAGTATAGATGAACTATTCTGTCTGGTCATTGTTCTTGTCCTCTCACGAGAAAATGACCCAGATAAGCATATACACCCTCAATACTGAACTACATAGTTTAACACATCTGCCCCCCCCCCCACCCCACCAAACTTTATCCCCTATCTCCGGAAAGACGGAAAATAAAAGCTGATCATCCGTGACTTTTTAGTTTATCATATTGGGGAGTAGTATATAAGCTGAAATTGGGTCCCATTGACCTACTTTTGTGGAGGCCGCGCGGCGGTCACGTGGAGGTTACGTGACGATCACGTGATCACTATAGTTCCGACACGTGACGATCGCGTGACCGGAAATGACCAAGGAGCATGTATTCCTCCGCGGTGATGCGGTCGCGGGAAGAAGCCTCCGTGGACAGAAAGTAGTCCCATGCCAAGGGCCATATGCGGGAGATTGTGCGCACAATACCGGATATTAATAATCGTGCGCAGGGGTCAAAGGTCACTTCCGGTCACGTGACCAGAACCGAAGGTGACGTCACAGTCACTTGACCTGGTGGCTCCCCCTATCGGAAGTGGGTCAATGGGACTCAATTTCAGCTTATAATACTACTTTGGGGGTCATTTTGAGCCTATTTGCACAACTGCACGAGTAGAGGATCATGGGTAAATTCAAGATGACGGGCATGTGGCCTACCAGAAAAGTGAATTTTTCGTCATTTTTCTTCAAGAGGCCTTCTTTTCTTCTAGGAAAAGTAGGTAAAATTAATTTATTTCACATCAGATTATTATTTACTAATTTATCATACAGTTTTTGCAAAGATTGTGTCCCACTTTGACATCATCAAAGCTGCCATCTTGGATTTTTTATATTTTCTGGTAGAGCTTGACCGAAGGGTATATTGTGGTAATTTAAAACCTTCCAGCTGAAGGGGTAAGAAAAATATTTCAGGGGTCATTTCGTTCGCTCCCTCACCCCCACCGGCATGGACAGGTCCGAAAAGCAGAAGCCAGATAGGGTTAAGGTGAAAAATGAGAGAATATCGTCTTTCAAGTTGAGATTGTTTTGTTTAACTTTAGGGATTGAAACATCTTAGTTTCTTAGTAATCCCTGTTCCTCTAAAAACTCGGAAACTCAGCATCTTATGTGTCAAAACTTAATGATATTTATCTTACTTTTGGTGCATATCATTTTCTGTTTGTCTGTCCACACCTGATGCTTCTCTCTAATTTTAGTACAGATGAGGTATACAGCATAATTGGAAGCCGAGTTCCATGTATTTGTTCTGTCATGTAAAAAAATGAACCTATAAGACTGTTGATAACCCGTGCTCATTTGCTCGAGAACTGACAAGTGATCTCCAGTGGAGTAAGCGCCAGCTACTGACACATGTTAACTCAATGCAAACTGCACACATATCAGAATATAATCGAGCAAAACACGGCCAATATCTGTCGGATATTCATTCTGTTTAGTGATTATTAAACCTGAAGAGATGCCCGTTTCGGAAATGTATAGTTTTAAAAACATCTTCTTTTTAAATCATGATGAAATATTTATCTAAAAAGATGGTGTCAATTTCAGATGGGAAATATATACATGGATTTTTTATTTTATGGAGGCGCTTTTAAGGAAAATGATCAAAAACCGAGCGTGGGTATATCACAAAAATTCTCGGCGAATTGACCCCATCTTTTTAGGTAAATATTTCGCCATGATTTTAAAAAGAAATGTTTTTGCTCGATTATATTCTGATATGTGTGCAGTTTGCATTGAGTTAACATGTAGCTGGAGCTAACCCCATTTGGCGTCACTCTAAGTGAGTATATAATTATAAGGTAATAGTAATTGCAAAATGTGATGGTAAATAATTTATCTAAGAAAATGGACCTAGCTGGGGATTGATTCATTCGTTGATTGACCTGTGGAAATTGTTTAAGCATCAGCTGTTCCATGCTTCTGGCTCCTGACCATGGGTATTCAGAATTTGGTAATCGCAAGTTCAATTAGGTGTATTCCACCGTCCCTGTATATAACAGATTTATATATTGTAAATTTACCATAACCTTAACAGAAGGATATATTCCTCTTGATATTACTGTCACCTATGATTATTTGCAAACCCTGGACACAGCTCATGGCACTGATTGTTAAAATTGGTGATGGATTGTGTGTGCTGTCCTAGAGGAAAGATCACGAAGAACAGTTTGAGAATCATATATGGAGTAACAAATAGCAAATTGGGCATGGTTTATCGTGTTTATATGTAAATAGTCTGGATATCATATACCTAGATTTGTTAAATACCTTATCTATTTTTATTGCATGTGGAACTCATTGAATATATGTGAAATAATACTGTAACATGCCGTAAGGTAGAGCTTAGCCGCTAAATTTTTATTAAGATTGCATGTGTTTGTCCGAATGAAACAACTGAATACAATGGACATGGGAAATGGAGCTGCTCCGCCGCTGGAATTGCAACATAAATCTGTCTGGCAGTCACAAATATGTTTTGACTGTTCCGTCTATGCAGTTGAATTACCCTAATTC
This sequence comes from Hanleya hanleyi, assembly GCA_036873755.1. Taxonomy (NCBI): domain Eukaryota; kingdom Metazoa; phylum Mollusca; class Polyplacophora; order Lepidopleurida; family Hanleyidae; genus Hanleya; species Hanleya hanleyi. Next base: position 8,134 of record JAVTVY010048313.1, on the reverse strand, counting down.
AGTATAAAGTTCAGGAAAAGATAATCTATGATTACTACAAATGGTATAGGCCTATCCCCCTTATCTGCAAACCCATAAAACTGATATAGTTTGACACCGAGCCTCTCTAAGCCAGGTACTTAATCTAACTGTTGAATTACTTTTATAAAAGCTAACTTTCCCAACATTTATTGGAAAATCATCAGTGGTTCCAATGGATTCTGGCCAGCCTTTATTATTTGTGAACTATTTCTATAAATCGGGAATATTCGATGGAATACCGAATACATGTAATTAGGTCTCTAGGCGGAGCCTCAGTGAGAATGAACAGACCATCTTTACAGCCATGTGCTATTGAGTTTGTTTCGCTGGAACTTTCAGGGGTAGAAATACAAATTAACGCTAGAGGACAATAGTCCTGCAAAGTCCGAAAAACCTGGTGACAACGTATGCATTAGCAGGATGAAATCTTGCAATTTATTTATATTTATGAGTAAATTTTTGAAACATTATTGAGACCTCGCACAGTAATTAAACTCAATTATAGAAATTCTATTCCTGTATTTTGCAAAATTCTTTCAGAGTGGACGAAAATCACAAATGCCTATAACGCAAGAAATGCCTCGGAGCTTGTTAGTTATCCCATGTGGCCAATCAGCGCGAGAACTATTTGAAAACAATCTCGCTAACTGCGAATCGCCCCACAAACGTAAATGGATTGGGAATACACAGTGATAACTTCGGAATATGGCGATGTTTTCTTTGTGGCGGTGAATGGTTTATTCCATCCAAAGTCTGTTTCTCACCTGGTATCTGATCAAGTTTTCACCAAAATGGATACGGATAAAAACATTGGAATGACTCTACGAATATTTCCCTATAAATGGGTGATTCTACAAAGGCTTTTTTATTTTGTGGAACTTGGATTCGAAAGTAAAATTCATGGACCATACTCACGCATATTGCTCCTGAACAAGTGTGAATGGTTGCCTTTTCGAATTTAACGACTATTTCCGGGCTAATTTTTGGTTAAAGTCCGTTCGTCTTTATGTTGTCTTTCTGTGTCGAACGTCATTTTTCTGCGCAAACGCCGTGGTAGGCTTGTTACAGGGAAAACATCGTAAACACTTCCGGAAATTTTCCCCGTTTTTCAGAAACGTCCAATATCCTTAGGTTCATAGGGTGCCTACTGAATGGTCCATTTCCTCACATTTGTCTTACTTGGGGACAACATTTTGTAGCGGCTAAGAAAAATCTCTTTCGAACTACTTCGTTCGCGAATGATGATACAGCGTTAACAAAGCTGCAACAACCAGCAAAAATTAAGGCAGATTAGAGACGAAGCATATATTAAAGCCCAGCCTTATCGCCAATGACGTCTAGTACACAAGACAAGGACCATTTCTGACAGTCAGTGGTTTCATACAACGGTTAATGCCGAGCTCCAATTTGGTATGTGCCAATGTGGTGGCAGGTTTGGGTTCTACAGCTTGAACAATGGACGTGTAGTTGGCTGATCCCATATGAGGGATGAAAAGCACTCTCATGGATATTGTGAACTGTATCAGTTTGCCACTATGGTGTATTTGAGAAATTTATTAGTATTTTGTTGCTTACCGATGCAATTTATTGATGAGATGAGAGATGGAGATGGTGGAATGCTCCATAGTTACCAAGTATGCGGTGATAATGATGACGGGAACAGAAGCACAATAGGCATTGTTGAGATAAATAAACTACTTAACGGAGTACTAGTATCATTAAGAAGGCAAGAGAGGGAGCAATCTGTAAGAAGATATGAACTAGAAATCAATACATTTCTATTCTTATCGAAAGTATCCGGAAATACACTTTCTGTTGTACGCTGATGTAACCTAAATGTCTCTGTTTGATTTGCCCGATACGTGTTTAACATGAAACTACAACATCAAACGCCCACTGTCGATTCTCAGTTATCTAATTTAGCGATGAACATGTCAGCTGATGTTGACAACGAAATAGATAACGTGAAAATCTGTATTAGTATACCTGCTGACCACCGGTACATGTAGGGTCTGAGCTAACATGTCAGCCGCAGTGGGAAAAATGAGTCAAGCCCCAATTATAGTAAATGATGTCCTCCTACATTTCCCAATTTTACTTGTGGATATAGGACCTCACTTCCATCAACCGAATTTCGCGTTCCCTGCCCCATCTCACGGATATTCAATAACTTTCACATACACTTTAACATCTATGTGCTGTCCACTAATATATTAGTTGTCGGGGAGGGGAAATAGCTCTGATGTACCCTTTCGTGTCCAAATCTGATTTAGGTCGCGCCTGCCTACCAGATGAAAAATGAGCCACATTGATATTATGGCCGTTTTGCGAAATAGACCGATTTTTGGGGGGAAACTGAAAATTTGCGTCTGAATTGACCGTGTAAATATTATTCAGACGTTACATGTACTTCGGTCCACTTATCATTTTGTTTGTCAGTTGATAGAAGTTTTTTGCGTTAGCAAACGTGGTGTACTTCAGGCAACTCAATAGTGTCTTTGGAGTAAATGGTAAATGCAGTGGTAGAGAATGGCATTTGGATCAGAGTCACTTGATTTAGAATTCAAATCAACAAAGATGGATAATAGAATTCTAGAGAAGAATAGGTTTTTCGAATATTAACCTGGTCATCATACCAGTATATTTCATTCAGCGCCCAGGATATATAGGGAGCGGCATTATCGTTCCATCCGAAGGATTGACCAAAGGTTACGACCGTTCATAATGACGGTTCTTAGTCGAGTGTGGACTTTTTTCAACCTTAGCCGTTTTACTTCTAGAATCACAAAGGATTCACTCGAATGTGTACTTTAAATCCTAGCCGTTCTATTTTAGACACATAGTCGAATGTTTATTCTCACCAGGTCATATTCATTTCAAGAATACTCCTCAGTGGAGTTGGTCAGACAATGAAACAATTAGTCAGTACGACAGACCAGCGCATGTACCGCGACGTCACATTTACCTGTCTTTTCAAAGACTGAGTGTGTGATTGTTGTGGAGCAAAAGCAACTCCATCGTCTGCAGTATAATAAAATTAGTGTTTACACATCTTCCTCTGCCCCTTCCTGAAGTCGATTCCAAACCTCCAGAAGTCGCGATTCCAGTTCTTTCACATCGTATTTGTGATGCACCTAGAAAGAAGGGAAATTTGCCTTCGGTGAAACTGAAAGTGTTTCGCCTACGTCAATTGTCTTCAATCATTCTGTCTGATTACAATGAACCTTGGATGTAGAAATCGGAAGAAATATGGCACGACCCTCAGAAAAAGTAACTTTAGCGCTATTGTAGAGATGAACTGCGCACGAGTTGTACATCACATTCGTGAGCTGACAGATCTTCGTGCCCCACTCTAAAACATGCAATACTTGTTCGTGAGCTGACAGATCTTCGTGCCCCACTCTAAAACATGCAATACTTGTTCGTGAGCTGACAAATCTTCGTGCCCCACTCTATAACATGCAATACTTGTTCGTGAGCTGACAGATCTTCGTGCCCCACTCTATAATATGCAATACTTGTTCGTGAGCTGACAGATCTTCGTGCCCCACTCTAAAACATGCAATATTTGTTCGTGAGCTGACAGATTTTCGTGCCCCACTCTATAACATGCAATACTTGTTCGTGAGCTGACAGATCTTCGTGCCCCACTCTATAACATGCAATACTTGTTCGTGAGCTGACAGATCTTCGTGCCCCACTCTATAACATGCAATACTTGTTCGTGAGCTGACAGATCTTCGTGTCCCACTCTATAACATGCAATACTTGTTCGTGAGCTGACAGATCTTCGTGCCCCACTCTATAACATGCAATACTTGTTCGTGAGCTGACAGATCTTCGTGCCCCACTCTATAACATGCAATACTTGTTCGTGAGCTGACAGATCTTCGTGCCCCACTCTAAAACATGCAATACTTGTTCGTGAGCTGACAGATCTTCGTGCCCCACTCTATAACATGCAATACTTGTTCGTGAGCTGACAGATCTTCGTGCCCCACTCTATAACATGCAATACTTGTTCGTGAGCTGACAGATCTTCGTGCCCCACTCTATAACATGCAATACTTGTTCGTGAGCTGACAGATCTTCGTGCCCCACTCTATAACATGCAATACTTGTTCGTGAGCTGACAGATCTTCGTGTCCCACTCTATAACATGCAATACTTGTTCGTGAGCTGACAGATCTTCGTGCCCCACTCTATAACATGCAATACTTGTTCGTGAGCTGACAGATCTTCGTGCCCCACTCTATAACATGCAATACTTGTTCGTGAGCTGACAGATCTTCGTGCCCCACTCTAAAACATGCAATACTTGTTCGTGAGCTGACAGATCTTCGTGCCCCACTCTAAAACATGCAAGACTTGTTCGTGAGCTGACAGATCTTCGTGCCCCACTCTAAAACATGCAATACTTGTTTTGTTACACCGAATATTCAATAAACAATAATTGGATAATCAGATGAATGAAAATAACTCAGTTTGGAGTCCGATGTAGGACAAATGCCACCTACGATCTACTTCGACGAGTTTTATCACTGACAAAATTAGATGGACTCCTCCTACTCATTCCTGATTATCTTGGCGTAGTTACAGACATTTTCATCGAGTACCAAGTTTATTTCAGTCATATATACAAGAGTCTTGGAACAAAACTCATATTCCCATGGAATGAGTACAACTTTTCAATATTATCACACCTTTCAATCCATAAATATGTTATGAATCCCGGTGATATATTTTATAGGGAATGAGTTATCCGCCTCATTAAATGGTCAATATAAAAGGAATTCCATCTATTTTGCGGAGTTCTAGGCAAGGATGAACCGTGATGTAGTGCATATAACGCCACGTTGAATGTAATTGCGAGAAATGCTACATTCTGCATCGAACTATTGTTCAATATGTTTCTCGTGGCCATACAAGCCAATGAAATCTATAATGTATGGTGGCCGATAAGGGACATCGCTGCATTGTTTCAGGTATGTGGTTTGGTAACACGAAGGCAGGATGCGAAGCGCGAAGGCAGGATGCGAAGTGCGAAGTCAAACACGAAGGCAGGATGCGAAGTGCGAAGGCAGGATGCGAAGTGCGAAGGCAGGATGCGAAGCGCGAAGTCCAAACACGACTTCGCGCTTCGCATCCTGCTTTCGTGTTTGGACTTCGCGCTTCGCATCCTGCCTTCGTGTTTGGACTTCGCACTTCGCATCCTGCCTTCGCGCTTCGCATCCTGCCTTCGTGTTTGGACTTCGCGCTTCGCATCCTGCCTTCGCACTTCGCATCCTGCCTTCGTGTTTGACTTTTCGCACTTCGCACTTCGCATCCTGCCTTCGTGTTTGACTTCGCACTTCGCATCCTGCCTTCGCGCTTCGCATCCTGCCTTCGTGTTTGGACTTCGCGCTTCGCATCCTGCCTTCGCACTTCGCATCCTGCCTTCGTGTTTGGACTTCGCGCTTCGCATCCTGCCTTCGTATTACCAAACCACATACCTGAAACAATGCAGCGATGTCCCTTATCGGCCACCATAATAATGCAACATTTAACTGTCCGGACAGCTATAGAAGTCTTCCCAAGATAAACAGGATCTGTCGCTACATGTTGTGTACCATGCAGACTCACATGCCTATATAAGGAAATCTTTAATTGTGTGAATGTTTACCATATAAAAGCTCAAGTAATGTTTAGTCTGTTATGAAAATAAAAGAGGGTACCCGGATAGCTATCAAAGCGACCGTTCCGCTGTGCACGTTCCCCATGAAATGGACAAGTGCAGAGCAATGCTGAACAAATTCTTTGTTAGGATGTAATGAACGTTGGGCATCCTTTGTCATTCTGAAACTAAAAAGCCAAGGTTGAAGGCCAACGTTTGACAAAGAACCGTACTGAACAGCCAGTTACAAAACTCATGTAAGTCAGCGGAAGGGACAGCGAATTTGAATGTATACCTTGCACTACACTCACATGGCCCATGTTGAATGATATTGAAATCCGGGTTTATAGTATACGTCGAGGCGGGGTTTGGCATTTTATAAGTGTTTGGTTTAGATCTGGTTTTGACCCGATTGGTTTTGGGGATGTGATCCCTGATTTCATGGCATAGCGAATTCGACAGACTGCGTTCAGGCGAAATACAATATTAACATACATGCAAACTAAGATTGATCGGTCGGAAATAACTTGGATTCATGTTTGATTTAACTTGCGACATTACATTAAAATAGCAAAGAAGCTTAGACTTTGTTGGTGTATATGATAACATATAAAGCTACGGATACAACACTAATAGCATTTGGGTAAAGTGCAACAATAATCAATTGTGCGCGTGTTATTTTATTTTTGCAAACGTGGTCACGTCAACACCGAAGCAGTTTACATTCACTGTCCCACCCCCACTCTTCCACCCCCACTCTTACATTCACTGTCCCACCCCCACTCTTCCACCCCCACTCTTACATTCACTGTCCCACCCCCACTCTTCCACCCCCACTCTTCCACATGTCCTGAGAAGTATCATTATGGAAGCCATTTGAATAAAAAAGTTAACCATTTCATGGTACTGTTTCCGTTATGTTTGAGGAGAGACGAGGCGAGAGGATAATATCCAATTATTATAGGATAGAAAGAGGCAATAATATAACTGCGTGTATGTAGCCTGAGGAATTGTATATAATTAACCTCTCGTAAATTATGTCCATTAGAGCAACGCGAGGGGAGTGGGGAGACCTGGAACACTATTTCTGTAACGTCACATTATTTCACATCCGGTCCAAAGTATTTAGTTGTGCGAATCAATGCGTGCCATGCACCAACCTGGGAAGAATACCCATGCAATACCACAGTGTTTAAGACACCAATCCGAGTGTGTTATGATGTGGAGACGATTTTGGAGGTGACTTGGGACAGTGTCGGGAGACATGGGACAAGTAGTTGGGAGATAGGGGACAACCGATGTAAAGACTTAAATGCAATCAAACTAACTTTTTTATTTGAAAAAAATAATGACTTAACATGGAAATGTGAACTTATCACTTTGTCGACAGAAAGTAATACCGTCCATATCGCAATATTCTTCGAAAGTGCGGGGAGAGATGAGATACTCTCGGGGAGACACTGTGTCCCAACTCTCTCCAGGGGGGCCAACTTAGCAAAATGGCGATTTTTTGCTCAACTGTCCATGCTCTCACAAATTCGGTCAGTGTCATGTGTGGCCTATATAAAAGACATTCCTGTGCCAACATATCGGCATCAAATACCCAATGTTGCACCGTATAAACAAATGAGCGTGACCTCCAAAATCTAGCTTTTCAAGTTACAAAACACAAAAAGAAAGATTTATTCACTTCAACGATCTCTGGAAACCAGAATGGTAAATGTGGGAGGCGGTATGGAAACCAAACAGCAATTGTAAGCTCAGGAAACCAAACAGCAATTGTAAGCTCAGTCTCCATTGCCTTCCAAATAAAGGATGTCATATGTCCCCACTCTCTCCTACAATGCTTATGAATCTTCAATATCTGTGTAACCTTGCTCAGTTCAATTTTCGTTTTTGGTTTCTCAAAATCAAAAATTGAAATTTGACCGTCAATTTTCAATTTTCGTTTTTTGTTTTTGTAATCTCAAAATCAAAAATTGAAATTTGACAGTCAGTTTTCAATTTTCGTTGTTTGTTCTGCTTTTCGCAAAAATGAAAATCCGAAGTAGTTCTGGATAAAAATAGCTCAAGGGGTATCCTCTAAATCGAACCAATCAATGATCAGGCTCAGCTAGCTCATTACGCCAATCCACTGCACGGTTTGAGATGTGCCAGGTTTAAATTTCATCGCTGGCTTAACTCCTTTGATGTTAAGCTGAAATTGACATCGAGAATCAAAGCAAAATCCGCCAGCTTGGGATACCGACATGCTAATTCAAAATAACCTAAGGGGATGAAATTTTCGAGATTGAGGCAACGGCTCAAGGCAACGATTCAAGAACTCACTCGAATCAACAAAAATGTCCAGGTAAGCTCTGCCCGAGGATTTACGATTTACCTGGACTTGTGAAAATGCACCAGACAGGTCTGAGCAGGAGGCATCCCGCTGTTCTCAGTGATTATGGGCACTGAGGCTTT
>JAVTVY010048312.1:0-24422 GCA_036873755.1 Hanleya hanleyi | reverse complement strand
TCAGTGAGCGGATATATATTGGGATATTTCATTGAGGAAAATGAAGGGAAATTATTACTGGTTGAATAACTGGTGTATATATATATGAATATGTGTGAAAATACCGAGGTATAAGTTATAGACGATTAAGGGAAATAGAGGACAGAATGGGCGACTCTGCCAAAGTTAGATGATATGGATACAGAAATAGGAATATATCAAGGGGAACAGATATTTATTGTCAGTGGCTATGGTATGAGGGAGCATGTGTAGGGCGGTGTGGGGGAACGCGTTGCACGGCATACTCTGTATGATTAGGCACAGTGAAGGGGAAATAATGGGATATTGTATTGAGGAAAATGAGAAATACTGGGTGATATTTACATGGCACTGGATTCATGATCTCGGGAAATAGGAAAAATGATGGGAAATATTGGGGTATTTTATTGGGGAAAATGAAGAGAAATGGATTAAATAATTGGTGAATATATAGAGATGATTAAGAGAAATAGAGGTAAGACTGGGGACCTGATCAAGATTAGATGATATGGACACAGATGTAAAGAAGATATAATGAGGAATTACCGATGGCTATGCGTCATTGGTATGAGGGAGCATGTGTAAGGGCGGTGTGGGGGAACGCATTGCACGGCATACTCCGTATAAGGGAAAAATAGTGGGATATTGCATTGAGGAAAATGAGAAATACTGGGTGAAATTTCCATGGCACTGGATTTATGATTTCGGGAAATAGGGTGAAATATTAAATGTTGAGTGAATGGGGAGGATGAGTGGCTATTGGGAGATTTAATTATGAGTGTCCATGGTGATAATTAATCAAAGTTGCCACTAAGAATCGATCCGAGAAGAGAGAATGAGGGGGCTTGACAGATGGAAATATTATGTGATACTTCTGTAGTTATGGGAATCAAGAGAATGTATATTGTTTAATAAGAATGTGGGGATTAAACAGTGTCTATGTGACACTGTTAAGAGGGATCATGTGTAGGGCGGGTTGGGGGAAACGGGTTGCACGGCGTGTTCGCATGACCTGTGCCCATCGCGGTGCGATGGAGTGCCCAAGTACATCCATCCATCCATCCACCCCTGTTACGGTCCAGTTAAAATATGTGACATTAAAATTATCTGATTTCAGATGGTTATTATTAGCTCGCTCTTTGTCATAGCGGTAGCATCACGCCAATCTCAAGTATTATGCAACTGTGCAACTATCATAATTGAATCGTTATAGACTGAATTGAAATGTATGTCATGACTCGAAGACAAAATGAGAATAGTTATGATCTCCGATCACAGGACGTATTACCAATCACAATCGACGTTTGGATTACAGATTTAATTCGTTGACATCGCTACTGTTGGCCGCCGTTGCCATGCATAATAGATCACTCATAATAGGATTTTTTAACTTATACGCATCTCGGTTTGAGTGTTGAATGACTGATCAGGAATTATTAAATGATTTTAACTGTTGCACCAAGAATGGCAAAGTGGATCTTTTGAAGTACCCGCTAGTGGTTGCTGTCGCTTGTCATATTGTCTTCTCGTGTACAAGACTAATATATCACAATGAGACAGGATGGATTTCTTCCAATCAAATCCAATCCTCGCGATCGGAATGTCCCTCATATAATCCTGGATCTGATATATAATTTCTGATTACATTTAGTCAAAGGTCGCATTAGGGACACCTAAGCAAGCAAATATGCACCTCATCGGAATCATATGTGAGATCACATGCTTGATATATGCAGTTTTCCATAGCATATGACACGCATGTGTGAAATTTAGTTTGTAAGAAATTCACGATAAACTTGTAGAAAGCTAGTCGAGTGACGTCTGACATTAATAGTACAGACCTTTTGGTCTTTGATATATGTTGGCCTTTGTGGGAAGTTGATGCTGGATTGACATCGGGCCTTACAGACTAGTCTTTTGTCTTAAATGCCGTCATTTTCATCTGACGACGATACAGCTCACCAATCCCCAGTGTACGAGTTGTCACAGCGAAACAGCTCGCCAATTACCAATATACGAGTTGTTAGAGCATTTCCATCATAGCTGTCTAGATTTGTATCTAATACCGCTTATGCCGGTGCTAGGTGCCGTGTGGTCATATCATCCAAGTTGCCACATGAACAGGTACAATAAAAGCGTACCTGAGATACAACACGTATCACGAATCGTTAGATTCTTGGTATGTGCTTTAGAATAGGTTAACCGGAAGACTATACTGTGAAGTCATGTGACTCTGTCAGTATGTCGGCACCTCTTCCCACTTCCCTTATATGTGTTGTAATTAACGGTTCTTGTTATTTTTGCAATGGATTCCTATGAATCTCATATGAGACACATGCGTGGAATGGGAGAAGATGAAACCTCTAAAAATGTTTACATTAAAATAGTTCATATCCGTTTTTCATTAATTTTCGCAAAGACGCAATTGTCAAACATACAAGTAATAGGAAATGTATTTTAAAGCAGAAGAAAATACCCGAGAATAGCTTAATGCGAATGAAATTTCCGTCTCTCCCGTATCCAAAAATATAAAGAAATGCTATTTGCGATTTTTTCTCAACCGATAATTCGGCATTCAAACATCGCATTATTGTCAATCAAGCACGTCGCCATTAATTGTGACCTGTCTCATCGACATGTGCGACGTCTATCTTAAGAACTATCTACTGTGGAGGTATAAATATTACATATTAAATCCGAGTTGGCCATTAGAAACCGGTGAAATGTCACATTCCATGTGAAGATTGGATTCCGAGTTCTGTTCGAGCAGTCAAATGTCACACATTTTGGCATAATGGCAGAGTATTTTTATTCCTGCACAATCACAATCACTGTCAAACTATAGCAATATAATACGGTAAATATAAGTTATAAACCTGGTAGCTTCTTGCTATGCACATGGTCGAAACGAGTGGAACGCCCAGGTAAAGTCACGAAGATCAAGCGATTCAAATCTCGAAATTTTCTGATTGGTTAAAATTGATCTATGGCGGTACTTATGAATCTGTTGACAGTCTCCTATTAGTGATGTTCCGATATCCAATGATCAGCTTGAAAATAATGACCAAACAGATTCGCCTATTGTTTGGGGATACTTGTTTGTCTTTTATTTGCAGTATATGCCTTTCTTTCCCAAGTGTTTTCTTTTTCAAACATAAAAAAGCGAATGATTTGTGGACTGCGAATCTATTTTCTGTCTGTACTTTTCTTTAATCTGGAATATTTTGTCGTGCAAAAAAACAATATCTCGACACTATAGTTTATAATCGAGAAATATAAAATGTTGAGGTTTATAGAAAGTAAAATGACAAAGTTCAGCTTGAGTAACCTTGATATATATATATATGTATGTGAGAGTTCGTATTTACGAGATCCAGTTTGACTAAATTCGATGCTAGTTTCTTCTGTCTTATCCAGATTGTATTGCCCTGTTCTTAGAAGTGCTGTGTTATCTCTTTTTAGAAGTGCTGTGTAGCAAATTAGAGATACATGATAATTTTCATAATTTCCCGGTATTTACTAGGCACCTGGTGGCCCATTGAAATATGATCAACCAGTGTATACCAAAAAAAATCTGTTTAACATTAGCCGAATTGGTATTATGTTTTTGCTTTGTCCTTCAGTCGGTCCGTTCGTAAAGTCCTTTTTCACCGGTCTGTGATTCGTGTGGCAAATAACCGTGCCCCGTCAGTCGAGTTTCGTTATTGTATGACGGCACTTGTTGTTCTGTTTGGCGTTAATATCTTATAGAAACGAGAAATCCGATATTTTCATTTGCAAGATTAATATGATTAATATGCAACTATAAGAATAACACAGTGAAAGTAATTTCAATCAATTTTGTTTATGTTTTCACACAAGGCCTTCCCCTCTGAGACATGGGATCGTTATTAGCCCTGGTCTTACAAAGTATTCTCACTGCGGATTGTAAGGTAGGTTGTTCGGTCCCTGAAGTCCAAAAAGTCCGATTTTTTCTATTATATATCTTTACAATATATTAGTGAGATAATTTAAGAACAAATTGTTCACATGCGTTAACTTTTAGCTGTCAGTATCTGTAAAATAACCGGAATGTCTCAGCTGAGAGGCTCCGCCTATAACAAGTGTGGGTTTACGAATAAGTGAATAAGCGCACAAAAATTCCAACGTCCTCAACAATGGCATCTCATGCGGGCTAAAATTAGAAAGGAAGAAATACTCGCCATTTTCATATACAGATTAAGGTGGCTCGTCAGTATCGCAATGCGCATTCTGCGCAGGTATTGGCGCTGTTTCGAAGGACAACTGCGCCCTCTTCCGTGTGAGTGAACATTGGCATTACCTCCCCTCGTCCGAAATTGGTTTGTGTATTCCGAGTACATAACCCCTTCAAATTTACCAAAATAATCCGAATTTATGCATCCAATTTATTAGAATTAACAAAGTCCGCGACGAGTATGAACAAAACATTCAATATGCGTAAAAATGTGCCTTATCACACTTTTACATCATGTCAAAAGTGGATCTCAAAACCTAACCCTATCGTCTGCAGATTGACAGTTCCCAGACCCCGTTCACACTGACATATCAACAAGACTCTACTTACAGTTATTCCAACATGAGAAATTGCTCGTCTTTCATAACTGCGAGAGAGCGTCTGAGGAGAGAATCTGTAGTCAAAGGGAACCATATTCCCAAATCAGCTGCTGTTGTTCGTCTGGATCACGAGTATAACAACAACAACATCAAGAAGCAGAAGAACAAAAACAACATCGTCGCCGATCGCTCAGACTTGGGTCATGTTATACAGGAGGAAATTTGTGCTGGGGATGGAATATTTCAGTCGTGAGGGTTGGACGCCGTGTTGTTGAACTGGAAGTTCTGGCAGATTCCAAAAATAGCAGTATATAGAAAATTCAGTAGCAGTAGTCATGTACATTGGCTCCATAGTTTATATTGTAAATAATTACAGTCAAACAGCCATATGGAAAAATTGGTATTGCACGGTCATGGGCTCCACAGTTTATATTGTAAATAATTACAGTCAAATAGCCATATGGAAAAATTGGTATTGCATGGTTATGTTGAATACACGTATATTGCCTCCACAGTTGATATTGTAAATGTTATACACACACAGCCGTACGGAAATTTGATATTGCAGGGTCATGTTGAATACATGTAATTGCAGCCAAAAATAGCAGAATGGAAATTTTGGTAGTATGTTCAATGTCTCTTGCAAATTTTGTGATGGCTGTGGCAGACTGAAAGTTCAGTTATCATGGTTATGATATCTTGCGGTTTATTCTTTTCCTGCAAAGTAACTGTCCAGTTATCTTCCTCAGAATTTCATTAAATGTGTGTCACCTTACATTAATATGCATGTACCATGAATAAAAAAACACGTTTCTGATACAAATATTGTTTTCTGATAGCGGTTAGCATTATGTATCATTGTGCAGTTATCCGAATGACAACTTATATAACTGGGAAAAATTAATAAAAAAATAGCATCAACATAATAACATAAAGCATTCCAACTTAAATATATGAAAAAGTATTGCGGGACCCATATTACTTTTTCCTTATTCGGAATCTATACTAAAAACGAAACGTCATTGTGAAGGCTCGGGATGGTAGCCATCGTCAACAGACACGTACCAGTGAGTGAGTGAGTGAGTAGCATTTAACGTCGTTTTCAACATTGTTTCAGTCATATCACGACGGTGCCTACATGTGCCAGAACACGAGAGTGTCCACAGTTCCTATTATTCTGGACACTGATCAGCCCAGCCAGTACAGCACTCGGTCACCCATCCAAGTATTGACCGAGCTCAACGCTGCTTAACTTCGGTGATCTGACGAGAATCGGTGTGCCCAGCGTGATGCGCCGTACCAGACACGTACCATGATCCACTCAATTCACAACGCATGGTAGGAAAATATCCCCTCGATTCGCATTCACACATGTTCCTTGGATTTTTTGTGTAGAATTACAGGGCTTGGAACTTAGTCTAATTACAATGTAGTTTGATCGCGGAACCAGACTAAAATGAGGAATGCGTTTGAAATACACGTATATGCAAAATGTTAATTCACAGATCAAAATTCGCCAGAAATTGCTTTTATCTCTCTCAGCTGCAAAAGTCTACGGATGCACCAACCATTGTAGCGTGACAATGGTTCAACATCGGAAAATAGGTATCATATTTGCTTTCAACATACTGAAATAAAACAAAAAACTTGTTTGGCATGAAGTTAATTAGGCATTTGCAAACATAAGCCATCACCTGTAAAACTTGAATAACTTTATAAGGCATTGTCAATGTAAGCGTGCGCTCCAAATACTCTTCTGTAACACAGGGAATAGACAAAGGGTCCGCCACCAATTTCCGTAAAGTCTTATCTTCAACCCAAATCACGCATACTCGTGTACAAGCATTATTTTAAGATATAGCACTGAGATGCCATAGAAAATTGAAGCTCGAACATTCCCCTCCAAGCTTGCCTTATTTTTTTTCTAGAAACCTCCTTAAAAAGTCGAAAAATGGAAAATTCGGCACAATTTCCAGACAAATCTGTAAGAGCGATTTCAATAAAACTGTTTTCCCGTATTCCCAGGTCCGCTGACTACTTGAAAAAGGCGAAAAAATGTGGGGATCAACCTACCCGTTTTTTAAGTTAATTTCTCGCCGCAGTTGAATCATGATTTACGCTCAGCCAAGGGGCATAACTGGGGCAGGACAAAATTGACCTCCTGAAGATAGTGATTATTATTCTTTCCGGGTTTTTTTGTTTTTTTTGACTGGTTTGCAGTCATTCCCACTTAAGTTGTCGCCCTTGTTTTGAGACTGGCAACTTTGCAAGTTTGGCTTCATAGAGAAGGTACAATGGTCAAGGCAATGATCGACAATTCCAGTCGGATGGTGAGGTAGTGCTGTCGAGATTATATTAAGTTGTTTTCTCGGTGGCTTCCAGAGAATCAAGATCAGATATGTTTTCCAACATTTGAGAATCTGGAAATAGAAAGAAAGCAAAATCACATTGAAGCATATGTGTTAATAACACTAGGGAGATTTTGTTCTCAGATATTTACATTTTCAACATTAGAAGGTGCAACATTACCACCAGTCTATGAGGCTATATTCACGTGATTGACAAGATCTACTTGTTTGGATTCTATGTGGTTTAAGTGAAGCATAATGTTATTTCCTATACTGAGGCTTTATCAGTATATATATGTTTTTATTATTTCTTCACAGTTATCCTATATTCTCAAAATCACATTTCATTGGTGAGTTCCGTATTGCATTGCTTCCTGGTAACATTGGTGTGTTTCCCCGTTTCCTATCCGTTCTCAGTTTTCGTTGGATAGAATCCTTAGGTCTTGTTTTGTTTCGTTTGAGGAGAAATTCATTCCTTTTTCAGTTAAGAATTATAACCCCGTTTCGCAATTTACTAATTAGCCCCCATCTCATGATTTGTACAATGCGAAACGAGACTATATTTCATTTCTGTTTCAGGTGGGAAACACTATTAGTAGCAAAAAATGAAGACAAAACCCCACTGATATAGAAGATTATCATGCTATAGAATTTTAGTGTCCTATCAGTTGATTACGTAAAGGTGATAGACAACGGGGATGATCTCTATATAACCCGGTTTCCGTAAGTTCGTCTTCAGTCAAAGCCAAAGAACTACAAGACAACTCGTTGTGATGATAGAGGTTGATGTTGTATTACTTCTGCATCATAACATAGACATTGGTACAGCAAATCAAAGATATCCTGAAAACGTCCGTACAGATTGAAGCCAAGATGTTATTGCTCGAATCATTGTGAAATTACATCGAATTTTATACAGTAAAACAAATAAGCACTTGAACCAGAGGCTGGTACAAAACCCTCAACTCCAGGATTTGTAACAATTAATTAGGGACCTGCCGGATTGACCACTTGTCACTGGTTGTTAATTTAAACACAGCTGTGGCCTGACCTGGTCACTTTAATACCGTACCATATTCATGTAGGCTCTAGCTTACATACTAATAGAAGACCTTTCTCTTTCACTTCTACAATATACAATGTAAATCGAGTTATATTTCGTGTACCAATTAAATCTCAAGTGCCATCCTTTTGCTTCTACCAGACACCGTTTTGCTTGATATGATTTGCTTTAACTTAGCCAGGCCTGCTATAATTGACCTGATGTGTCAAATCCAAATCTCTGGTCTGAATCGTTATCAACACAAGTGTATACCCGGTTCAGACTTCCTGGCTTCCGCTTAATTAGCAGAGAAATGCTCTCAAATGTACAAACGCTCGAACTGACATTTTAACCGAACTGATTAAGGTAAATGTGAAATCAACAAGATACATATATGATCAAAATATTCATTATCTCATTCCATATTTTACATACCTCCGTTACCACAAGTTAATTGTTCTCCCAATAACAATTAACTCATATATATCCATCAATATATAGCAAATATCATATGGTATCATGCCGGAAAAATGACTTATAATAGATCGGTTACAATTTAAAAATCAAAAACAGATACATCAGATACCAACGAATAAAAATGAAAAGATTAATTGACATGTTCCAAATGTTATAATAGCAAGACAAACAAAAGCAAAATTATCAAATCATGAATCAAAACTAGATTAAAATAAGTCATTAAAAGGATGGTCAGGGAAATATGAAACCAAGTAAATGTCTTTAAGGCGTGCACTCCTTTAACATTCACTTGAAATTTCACATACCTTCCCTACCAGAAATTGAATGTCCATTCTGCAGAATGGCATTCAACTCAGTTTTCCAATATAATGTCAACCGCAGGTTGGGGAAAATCAAATCCACAGGCCGGCCGGACCTGGGACAAAACCGCCATAGGCATGTTAACACCAGATGATACAGAAGTTTGCTCTAGAGTCTTCGAAAAACAATCAAAACAAGAAATACAAGAAAAGTTACACAACTTGAAACGTTTCATAATACGAAAAACAACAAATAACAGTATGCATACAAACAAAATTGAACCAAAAACGTACGTCAAAATCTCGGAAAACGACACAGTGGACCCGTATTCTAACTCCACTGGTCGTAACGGCTTAAGGGGCACATATTTCACCTTACGAAGGTCATGCCAGGGTGTAAGTTTTAGCGAGGTTAGTATGTTAGACTCATTCAGAATGGTAGGTATGTCGACAGGTGGTAAGGAAACGACAGTTGCTAGCAAAGAAACCATTTGAGTCATCACTTTCACCTGACTTAACTTCCAATCCACACCACTAAAAGTACAATTATTAGGACTTAGCAAATAGAGTCCTGCACCTAGAGTGTGTGTCATCGTAGGAACACCGTCACAATGTTCTTGAATATTTTCTCCAAATGTCTGCACAATACCTGGGGCAAGTTCAAATATCTTACTGGTTGTATCATTAGTTTGACTCAACTGAACCAGACATAGATCACTAGTGACATTTGATAAGATACTCACAATACAAGGTATATGCTGTGACGCCATCATGGCGTTGCCATAACAAACCTTCGGTGTACGTCCCATACACCGTGCAGGGTGGAAGTACCAACCTGTCCGCGTATTTAACCCAATATGTTCCGCGGATAACATGACTTTCATTAACTGACCGGGGGCACGTAAGGGCATAGCCCATGACCTTATGTTATATTCGACATAGGCACCATTGTCAACAAGTGGGAGAGTGGCCACGTAATGCAGAGAATCGACACCATCATGTAGCCACAGCGATTGCACAAGTACATGTTGATAATACCACATGTATGGTTCAATAAGTTGAACTCCTATTGGTAACAGGTCTTGTACTTTTCGCAATTCCAATGATGGAAATAATTCCTCAGTCAGTCTACCCAATTCCACGGAGGCGTACTGTCGTTGGTATTGTAAACGGGCTTCATTGTACGTTTGCATAGTTAATTCCATGGCATCCAAGATATGGTTAAACTTTAATACGAGGAGAATACGTCGCCACATCTGTACCTGCGACGCTCTAACTGACTGAGTGAAATCATTTAGATATTGCGTAACGTTAATCATAGCATTTGAAAGTTGATTAATTCGATCGCGATTAAGTGCAATCTCATCAAAGGCGTGATGTACTCCAGACGCAAGTTCATTTGCAAAATGAGCTATGCCATGGGCGGCCGTTAACGTGGTTTGTACCAGTTCTCTTAACTTATTAACATCCCGGGTCGTTGCTATGCCAAACAAGGCGGATCCAATTTCACCCACCACATCTAGAAACGCCCTTCGAAATCGACGGGGAGATATACGGTCGATATCAGCTTGTTCGACCTGAACCGCAAGATGCTGGAATCGATGCAACCAAGGTAACATGTCGGAACGTTCAATATACTGGTGATCAAACGAGACGTTAACCATACGATAAAGTTCTTGGACATGTGCACGAAAATTCTCAGGGAATACCGGTGGCGTAATAGTCACAACAACTGTCCACTCAGCCTTGACCAAACTAATAGGGACCTGTCCAGTAACAAGGATGCCATTCCGCAGTGGGGTTATAGCAGTCCATCCCAATGGGACCGTAATAGCCAAAACATATACTACGAGCAACATGATCCCTGTCATAGCCACTGGTATCGAAAAGTGTACGTACGACGGTGTTTATTTCTGATTATAGGAGAACTCAAGGCTGGAGGTTTGCGCTTGCGCAAATAATAACCATGCGGTGAGTCGTCCATTTCATTCGAGGAGTCTGGCTCATTGGGGGTCTCCTCGTCCATATCAGACGACGTGTCATCCGCATTAGGCGGATCTTCTACATCAGGCACTTGACTTTCATTATTAATTGCCGTATCATCGGGAATTTCAAGTGTATTAGGAGACTGACTGGTAGATTCATCATTCGGAGAGGGGGAGGAGTTTGACAACTGCCTATCATGCGACGTGGGCGTCTCAACTTGCTTGGGAGCTACGTTAAACTGGCGTTCTGCTCTGTTCAGACTCTGCCGCGTACCTATCTCAGGGTTACGACGGGGGCGTGGCTGAACATTATCCCAAACAATCTGAGGATCGACAACTCGAAGCTTAGAGACATTAACTACTCTAGTTTTCCCTGACCTCTGGTGTCGAATATGGGCTACCGGTCCGTTAATCTTAAATATTTCATACTGTGGATCACACTGAGCTGTCAGTTTGATTCGCTCATCTGCATGAACAACCACAGAGTCGCCCACCTTGAACACGCCCTCCCGTGCTCGGTGATTAATTTGTTCACGATGGTACAATCGTGATTTTTCAGTCGCTGCACGTGCTTTGTGAAGTGCATTGCTCACATGACTTAAACGGTCACTAAGATCTTGTGAAGCATCTACACCCTTACAAACCAATAAGCTGGGGAATTGGTGGGGTTTATGTGGGGCAAGCTGTGTAGGGATCATGTGGGGAATGTGTAGGACAGCCAATGTGGGGAATGTGTAGGGATTTGGTAAAATCCCCACATTAGACTTAGTCATGGAAAAGGAGTTTCTTAATGCTGCTTAGCTGAATTAAATCCCCGCACTATCCCAACCTCAGCCCCACGTGTTCCCTACATGTGGGGATGATGCGGGGAACTATATTTAAATCTGGTATGGGATAGACCCACAATATTTCTGCAGTAAGTCAAGCATGGCACAGAAAACCCCACAATATCCCCACGTGGGGAATCTGCGGGGCAGAAAAGCCCACAACATCCCCACGTGGGGAATCTGCGGGGCAGTAATTCCAGCATGGGACGGAAAACCACAATATCCCCAAATGGGGAATCTGCGGGGCAGAAAACCCCACAATATCCCCACGTGGGGAATCTGCGGGGCAGAAAACCCCACAACATCCCCAGGTGGGGAATCTGCGGGGCAATAATTCCAATATGGGAGAGAAAACCCCACAATATCCCCACGTGGGGAATCTGCAGGGCAGAAAACCCCACAACATCCCCACGTGGGGAATCTGCGGGGCAGTAATTCCAGCATGGGAGAGAAAACCCCACAACATCCCCACGTGGGGAATCTGCGGGGCAGTAATTCCAGCATGGGAGAGAAAACCCCACAATATCCCCACGTGGGGAATCTGCGGGGCAGAAAACCCCACAACATCCCCACATAGGGAATCTGCGGGGCAGTAATTCCAGCATGGGCCAAAACCCCACAATATCCCCACGTGGGGAATCTGCGGGGCAGTAATTCCAATATGGGGCAGAAACCCCCACAAAGAGGTGTGGCAACGTCTCCACAGTAACCCTAGGGGATGGCTCGGGGTTGTCGCCCCCGAATGTACCAACAATGGGTTATTTTCGGGGTAGTTATTTGGGAGTGGGGAATGAATTGGGCAGAGCACTCTGCAGTATCCTCACAAATGGGGAAATTACGGGGCAGGGTGCACAAAACACCATCTGTACAGAATTTCTGGGGTGTGGGGGAGGGGGCATCTTCTATTTGAAAGGGCATGTCATTTGTACAGACTGTCTAGTCTGTCCCGATTCCTCCTGCAATATCATCCATCCCTTAAAATAACCACCAGCAGAAGCAAAATCCACGTGTATTTCACCTTTTATTCTTTAACAGCATAAAATATATATTGTACCATGTCTTAAAACACCCGAGCACAAAATAGGAAGCACAATGAAAGTCTGTGTCAAGTAGAATGGTTTTTTTTCATCCCTCAAAGGTTTAAAAAATCTGTCTTGGTCTTTTCCCACCTGTTGTGGGATGGCCTTTAGCATTCCTTGGGGGACTGTCGTTGTCATCGTCAGAGGATGACAAATCCACAGCAGATGAGAGTGAAGCTGAAGAAGAGTTTACCAGTTCTTCCGACATGTGGAGATCATGCTTCTTCATTGGTGTTCTCTGGCGTACTCTACCTGACCTTGCTGCATCATGGCATTTCTGAGTGATGCGTCTCCTTACTTTGGACCACAGTGTGCCCTTGAACTGGCTGCAAACATAAGCTGGAAGTCAAACAATGAAAAACGATTAGTATATTCTGAATGCCCGAGCTATCATAATAAATTAATACAAGAAACAAATATGGTTGAGCATACAGAAAACGTCGACTCAGCTCAAAAACATTTGTGCACATCTACACATGGTACCGACCATATGTACCAAATTTCAAAAGAATCCATCGAAAAGTCTGAGACGAGTTGCATTCACGAGGATAGTATGTGGCAAATAAAAGATTTCAGACCAAAATCAGGGGGAGTAACTCAAGAAACTGTTGAATCAACTCGAAATAAGTTTGGCACCAATCATGTGCACCTAATTTCAAAAGAATGCAATGAAACCCCCAGGACGAGTTTCGTTGAGGACTAGGTGCCAAATAAAAGTATTCCAGACTAAAATCAAGGGCGGATAACTCAAGAAAGCGTTGAATTGGTTCGAAAAAAGCTTATGCACATCTACACATGATACAGATCATGTGTACCGAATTTCAGAAGAATCCATTGAAAACTCTGGGAAGAGTTGTGTTGATGAGGACAGTAGGTGCCAAATTAAGGATTTCAGACCAAAGTCAAGGGGAGTAACTCAAGAAAACATCGAATCGGGCCGAAAAAAGTTCGTGCACAATTACACATGGTACCGATCATGCATACCACATTTCAGAAGTATCCATTGAAAACTCTGGGACGAGTTGTGTTGACGAAGACAGTAGGTTTCAAATACAAGGATTTCAGACCAAAATCAAGGGGAGTAACTCCAGAAAACGTTGAATCGGACCGAAAAAAGTTTGTGCACATCTACACATGGTACCGATCATGTGTACCAAATTTCAGAAGAATCCATTGAAAACTCTGAGAAGAGTTGCGTTGATGAAGACAGTAGGTGCCAAATACAAGGATTTTCGACAAAAATCAAGGGAAGTAACTCAAGAAAACGTCGAATCGGGCCGAAAAAAGTTTGTGCACAATTACACATGATACCGATCATGCATACCAAATTTCAGAAGTATCCATTGAAAACTCTGGGACGAGTTGTGTTGACGAAGACAGTAGGTTCCAAATACAAGGATTTCAGACCAAAATCGAGGGGAGTAACTCAAGAAAACGTCGAATTGGGCCGAAAAAAGTTTGTGCACATATTCACATGGTACCGATCAGGTGTAACAAATTTCAGAAGAATCCACTGAAAACTCTAGGACAAGTTGCATTGACGAGAAAAAGTTAACGGACGGACGGACGACGCTATACCATAATACGTCCCGTCAAATTTGACGGGCGTATAAAAAGTGTTATAAAACATTTCATCAGAAGGCAATATGGATCTGTTACTGGGAATATATTTGAAACAACTTTGAAACTCTTAACCCCTTAGCCTAATGTACAGTAAGTCAAGGGACTAACCCTGAAACATGCCAGGTAAATAACAACAAAAAATTGTTGGGGACATCACTTTAGACGGTTTTTTTTTTTTTCAAAATAAGCTACAAATAACTGGTTTGGCACCCCTTTCCCCACAGCTGGTAGGACATAGAAATGAACAGGATATCACAGTTTTTTCTCAGACATGCAGTGATAATAAGATTTCCTCACCTCCAGGTGTAACTTCCTAAGTTGTAGGAGAGGATAACTGGTATTCACATGAGGTCCACAAGCCGATCTAATCCATTATCCTGTTACCAATGCACACAATGAGAGTGGGGTCCAGTATTTGCCTGTTCCTATAGATCATTGAAATACAAACACAATTAGATAAAACTCAATCAGGGCAGTATACATTCTGTAGCAAATTATTGTCACTGCATGAACTGGTTAGGGATACTACCAAAATAGAGTACTCTCGCTGAACAAGAAAAGACAATAACCAATAAGCTGTTCCATCAACTTTTAATGACCCGCACAACTGGGATGAAAATTCAATTCTACATGGTCTGGTGCCAATTTTATTTAATAAATTGATTATGTATGTCAAAAAGTTCTTAAACTTTAGTACAGTGTATTTTGTGAACTAACTGTCCTCCGATAATTACTGGAGGATACATTTTATTTCTTTAAATTTTTATTCATAGCAATTTATCTGTATTTCCTAAAGTTATAATCTTATGAAAGTCAGTTACGGGTAGGAACAGCTCGCTGTGAAGCTGGGTTGTCTGAGACAGCAATATCGCATATTTACCTATAATCGTCCTTGAATTATACTAATCGACAAATTAAACATATTTAACTCCATCTGTCCATGTACACTGCAAATTTATCTCACAGTTATAACAGACCTGCTTGTATCTATATAATCCATAAAATCTGATTAAATTCAGCCCTAGTACAGCGATAGGACGAATAACATAAACATGTGCAACTTAGTTTACAATTGTTTTGTGACTAGGTGAAATAATTTGTCAAAATCGATTAAAATCTCACCGAAATATCGAGTATTCCCATATCATGGATTTTCACCAATCAACGGTACTCATTTAGAAATACCATTATCTTCACATATAATCATGTATTCATGAATACATGTAATGCAAGTACATGTACATGTTGCAGAGGAAATGTACCAGGATCTAATTATAGAGTATAATCCATGAACAGAAGTAAATTAGCAGCCTGACTTATGTCATGTATGTGTACATGTAACCGACATAAGTTTATACATGTATTGTGATGTCACAACACAAGCCATTTTGTTATGACGTCACGTCATAATAGTATACTGCAACAAGTAAGTGCAGCCAATGTACCATTTTATCAACTGTTCAAGTATACATGTACTGTTGTGTAGAAGAAAACCATATATAGTACAAATTGTATTCACCATAAAGGTCGGAGTACGGTAGCCATTTCGCAATGGGACATAAAACGTGAAATATACAAGTATTAGTTTGTTACATATACATGTACTCTGTCAGGCTAAAAGGGTTAGGTGAGCACCAGTACAAACATCACGGGTTACCGGCATGTGCCAGAGTCAGTTAAAGGGCAAACAATTGAAGGAGGGGGGGGGGGGGGTGTGGAATGCACATCACACACAGAATACATGTAGATTCAGGTGTGGCTGGATACATACTTGTGGGGGGGGGGGGAGAATGTGGGGGGACACACTATTAGCAATGAATGGATGTCATTATTCAAAGAACTTGACATGGGAGGATTTTCTACCTGAAATTGTTATTGAGTTTGAGACTGTTACAGTGGAAGGAAGGGAAATCATAGTGTTTCTAACCCATAAAAGAGGTTTGATGTAGCAGGTCTCATTTATGGCTGTACATGTAAATGATTGTTTCATAGAATGATGACAGAGGTTCTCAAATATCTTGAAATACTGTGACAGAAGCAGCTATGGCTGGCCAAAATAATAAAATGAATTGAAAAAATTATTCTTCATGGTTTTCTGAGCATCTGCTAAATATTTTCAAATTAACCTTAATGCCCTCAGTCTATGAGAATGTTTTGAAATGACCGTGTTGAGCGGTTCTATTCCCAACTTCTCTTTTATTCTATGTCATAGAGGGCAGGGTATGGTAGATAATTAAAAACTGTAGTAACTCGGCTTGACATTATAGGGAATGACTTTAATTGAGCCAAAGATGAAAGAGAAATACACTTAGAAAAAATATTTTAAAAAAAAATCGATTTAATTTTTTTTTTTAATAGTTATTAATTTTCATAATTTATTGGAAATAATTATACGTAGACATCGACCATCCAATACCCTACTGGCCAGGCAACTGCATGTGGTTGACAAGCAGGAAACTTGCTTCAAACCGCCCGCAGTGTTTTGATTGTTCAACAGGTCAGAGCAAAGGACTAACTGGGATATATATCCCACTTGTGATATTAAATCCAAGTTTGGATATTGAAATATATCCTAATTGGGATATTTTGACAGATTTTCATACTAAACGGCTATGGCGAATTTCGGTATCTAAAGTACAAAAACAAGATAGAATTCACTTCACAAAGCTGCTAATGCGACTGTATAATTTTGTTGACTTTTTCTCGCCGAAGTTATTCTCTCTGATATTGAAATTACGTGCATTATTTATTCGTGTTGTTGCTGCAGTATACTTCCCATCAATCACCACTGTTGTATGTTTTTAAACAAACAGAATAACTAGGAGAATATGTCCGCTTGAAAACTGGAAGTATAGAAAAAATATCCAAAGTGGGATATTTTATCCCAATTGGATATATATCCTAGTTAGTCCTTTTCCCTGACCTGTTCAACAACGTGCAGCCATGCCGAGTTGCGATAGAGCTAAATATAACAACAATGATCATTGTCTACGGCACAGGGAAAGAAACTAACCGTCTCTTGGCGTCCACCTTCCATGGGAATAATGTTGGCACCGGGTTATGCGAAGTTGGACCAACACCTCCTTCAAAATGTAACTTGTAAGGAGCAAATCCGGGTAAACTTGTTTGGTCCAGGTCCCCATGTCGCTTCGCGTCGAACCATTTGAACTGTTGAACCCAGTTTCGACGCAACGCATTTTTCTCTCGGGTGGGAAATGGGTGAAAAGTTACATCAACCATGGATATTTCCTCTCTTTGTTCCGTTTTTTAACAGCGGCATTGCAGCCCGGAACACAACAGATAAAGTTTGGCATTTCATCGCCCGGTGTCAGATTCTGGGCCCTTCCGCTTTCACTGGAGTGCAAACAAATTTACCCACAGGTACAAAAGAGCTACAGGACAGGGGGCACAACTCTTGGGTTATATGATGCTTTATTGCATTTTGTTCATTGTTGGAGCGCATTAAGATAGACTTATTACTGCGTCTCCCACTTTTACATAGTTTGAAATACACAGCATTAATTACAATCTTATATACATATAGAATACAACATGTGACGGCCGGAGAGAACAATATCGAAACATAATTCAGCTAATTGCTGAGGTGGGGGGGGGGGGGACTAGAGATATTTATGTGGTTATTATGCTAATATCGGTCGCTTAGGATTTGCTAGGGGTAGTTACTTTTTCTTTGTTGTTAGTTTTGTGTATAATTATATTCTTATTCAAATCGTATTGTCGTTTTGATAAACTCACCTAAACATATCTGAGCTTCAATGTTTAATTTTGTACTTTTTTCATCGTTTCCAAATAGCAATGCCTGGGTTGATGGCATCAGCTCGGTACCATAGATTCTATTAATAATTTCCAGAAGGACAACTTGATTTCTAAACACAACTCTATGCGTATTACATAGACTTTCCAAGTCAAATCTTTATCTTTCTGGTGAGGGGTAAATAAATTTTCCATTAGTAATGCAAGTGAATGAAAAAATAATCTTTTTATACCTATTACGTGTGTCAGGTAAAATTACAAATTATATCAATTTACAGTATAATGAAACTGATATATTACAGAAATTTTGTAGAGGTAAATATATTTTAGGAAACCAATATTTATTTGGATATAGCTGTTTATAAAGGTGATGATCTTGTCTGACCACTCATCTGTCATCACCCTAAAAAGGTGATGAGATTTCATCAACTTCTTAGGGTGATGACCAAGGATGGCCACTCGTCGTTCATCATGACTGGATCTTATCACCCTTTTATGGTGATGGCCTGGTTTCATCACCTTTTCAGGGTGATGGATTTTGTCGTCACCTTTTCTCATCACCCTAAAAGGGCGATGACCAGACCCCATCACCCCATCACCACAAAAAAGTGATGGCCCATCACCTGTTTTCTGACTGCGTGGGTTGGCGTATCCGTCTTTTTGATGCTACTGAACTGAAACTGGCCCAAAATCTTTACTGTTTTAAGAAAACAGAGTTCATAGTCTGCCTGCATGATCCCCACATCTATCTCACACTATATGTGCAAATAAAATATCGCCCCACTTCAACCCCACTATCGTCTTAGGCTATGCATGAAAACATGCTTGCCCAACAAAATCCCCACGTTTAACTTAAGCTATGAAAACGGCGAGCATTTTGCCCTACATCATCCCCACGCCGGACTTAAACTTTCAGCACAGCCCGGCACATTCCCTACATTGGACTTTGTCTACGAGCGCTGGAAAAATCCACCCCACCTAATCCCTACAAACAACTCAGTCGATTAACTCCGAAGTTCATTTTCCCTACACGAACCCCACGTTACACTTTGAATATTTAGCAGATACAGTTATGCCCTACATCATCCCCACGCGGACTTTGAATTCTCGCCCATTCACCCGGCATAATCCCCACATCAGCCCTACATAATCCCCATATTTATGCTAAATTTGCATAACCGTGGGCAGCTGCCCCACACAAACCCTACGTTATCCCCACGAGGAAAGTTCCAAACCACGCTTTGCCCCACACGAACCCCACGCGCCCACCAATACCCCACAGTTTCCCTACGCAATCCCCACGTTTATGTTTGTAAGGGCAGGTAGGGAGAATGGTAAACGTGCACGACGCCCATACGTTAAATAAAAGGGCGTGTACGTAGTTGTGGCATGTCTTGTGTTGCGATAAGCTAACAAGGCTGAACTGAGTTCACTTTCCCAATGTCGAGACTGATTATTGACCAACTTCTGGAGAATTTCCTTAAGGGTTCGATTGAAACGTTCAGTTTTGCCGTTAGTTTGAGGATGATACGGAGTCGTGCGCCTGTGATCTATTCCTAGCAACTTGAATTTTTCTCTCAACTCATTAGAATTGAATTCCTTTCCCAGATCGGTAATCACGATCTCTGGAATTCCATGTCTAGAACAGTATTCTTCCAGAAATTTATCCTCCACATTTTCAGCTGTTTTCGAACGTATAGGAAAAGCTTCCGCCCAAGCTGAATAATGATCTACTATCGTCAAGATGTAGGAATGGCCTTTATTTGATCGAGTCAGTGGACCGATCAAATCCATACCAACAATCTGACCTGGATATTTTGGCATGGGCATTTCGGTGTACTTTGGGCGACTACGCACTCGTCTATTTACCTGACAAGTTGCACAACGGTCCAACATACGCATAATGTCTTTGCGCATGCCCTTCCAAACGAATGCATCTCGGACTAGACCTAAGGTCTTATAGAGTCCTTGGTGACCTGCGCGAAGGTGTGCTTGCTCCATTACCTGGTTACGAAACCTGGTCGGCAAGATCACACGGGGATATTCAGCATCAGCTGCCGAGGGACATCTCGTGGAATAGACTATCTCATTATGCACCATATGTTCCTCTGATGGAACAGTAAATAGAGTGGGGAACTCCCGTTTTTGTTCCTGGCGAAGTGTCACTTCATCAACGCCATATACCGATATTGGCACGTACGGTAGGACACCCTCAGGTACCTCAGGTACCTCAGGTATAATGTAATCATTAGTATCAAATGTTGCAACTTCATAAGGAGTTCGAATTCTTGAAAGCATGTCTGCTCGGACATTCTTGCTTCCTTTGATGTATTCAATCTTACACCCATACTCAGCTATCAAAACTGCCCATCGTTGAACTTTGGTGTTCCTAACTTCACCAAGAAAGAGACTTTTCAACGGTTTATGATCAGTGTAAACAACAAATTCTGCTCCATAGAGGTATGGCCTTAGCTTTTTCAATGCATAGACTACAGAATATCCTTCTTTTTCTATGACAGGCCAATTCAACTGGCTATCTTTTAAGGTGGCCGACACATACTGTATGACCCGGTCAACACCTTGCTCATCTTCTTGCACTAAAATTGCACCTACTGCATAGTTGGATGCATCGGTAAACAATTTGTATGGCTTCTGTGGGCTTGGATAGGCTAGTACACTATCACTGCATAAGAGGCGTTTCACCTCATCAAATGCATTCTGCTGGGGCTGACCCCATTTGAACCTCACATGCTTCCGTGTCAAGGACACGAGAGGCTCTACCAGGTTAGCATAGTTGGGGACACATGCACGATAATATCCTGACATGCCAAGAATAGAACGTACTTCCTCTACAGAAGTGGGAGGGAACATGTCACGGATAGCTTGAATTTTCTGATCTTGTGGGGAAATACCATGCTGTGAAATGTGATACCCCAATAAATCTACTGACCTAGCCGCAAAGACACACTTCTTTCTTTTGAGTTGTAAATTATACTCTAATAACCGTTCCAAGACTAGTTTTAGATGATAAGCATGCTCAGTTTCATTGCGTGAGTATATAACAATGTCGTCGACATACACAACAACAAACTTACCGACATAATCTCGAAAAATGTCATTCATGGCTCTTTGGAAAACCGCACCTGAGTTACAAAATCCAAATGGCATGGAATTCCAGTCAAATAAACCTTCTGAGCAGGTAAATGCGGTTTTTTCAATGTCTTCAGGTGAGACAGGTATTTGCCAATATCCGGACTTGAGGTCTAGAGTTGTGAACACAGATGCACCACGCAGAGAGTCAAAAATGTCTGAAATCAAAGGTAATGGATAACTGTCCTTACGTGTTACAGAGTTCAATTTCCTGTAATCGATGGCGAACCTGATCGTTCCATCCTTCTTCGGTACCAGTGTGATAGGTGACGCCCAAGGTGATGAAGATGGTCGTATAACACCTGCCTGTAACATCTCCTTTATTTGGTCCTTGACAACATGCTGTTTCATCAAAGGCATTCTGTACGCACGCTGCCTGATAGGGGGTGATCTCCAGTAGGTATGGTACACTGCACTCTCGGGTGTCTCCCTGCACCTGGTTTCTTCGACACGTCGAAAACATCTCGGTATTCGTGTAGCACTTCATCGATCTCCCTGTTTCCCGTGGTTTCGTATACACTTCCTGCAGCGTCGATACCTCCCAGTTGTCCAGTCGACGTTAACTTGTATAATCGACCGAACCATCGCATATGACTTTTTGGATAGTCCAGTTGAGCTTTTCCAATATGTAAGGCATCAGACCCCAAAATACACTGATGAAACATCTCCGGAACCACAACAATCGGTACAGGAGACGCGTTTAGAAATTTGACTTCAGTTTGTCCCAAAACCTTCAGAGGCTGCTCATTCACAGCATATATTATACCAGTTTTCTTAAGTGGTCCCTTCCCAGATAGTTTGTGCCACACATCAGCACGTAGTAGTGACGTTGACGCCCCTGTGTCAATCAGTGCAGTAATAGTTTGTCCATCTAACTTTAATTGGGCCGAGAACCTCCCTGGAATGATCGTGCGCTCGGCCCTCTGCCGTTTCCCGCCTGCTCATGAGTTGTTTGGAAGCGTGGACTAGGTGGATTACGACATACCGCCATTCTGTGTCCGGTCTGCTCGCATCTCCAACAAGTGATTGGTTGTCTCTGCCTGGCACGTCTCGGACCATTGTTTCGTGTAATTGGCAGTCGCTGATCACTCCGGGCTCGCATCGTGGTAGTTTCCTGCTGTCGGCGTTGATCACATTCCAACCGGCTCAATCGATTGTTCATTAATTTCTGATGTGCCTCTATGACACCTCGGTTCTGTCGGATTTCCTCTAAACATCTCTCGACAGGGTTCTGAGAAGCGTCAACTTCCATCGGCACTGCTTCGTCTAAGTTCATAGTAGATAGTAAGTCTAATCGAGATGCTTGATCCTCGATATAGGTCATAGCCGCATTTACATCTTCGGCCCGTTTGTTCATCACAATTTTGCGTGCCAACTGCTTATCCTGTAGTGACCTGATATAAGCACGAAGTATGACACGTTTCGAGTCGTCATTTACATCAGGATATGCACGTCTCGCCAAGTCCCGAAATCGCCTATTGTATGTATACACAGTTTCTCCTGGTCTCTGGTGAATCGATTCTAATTCACATTTTAACCTCTCATCTTCATTTGTGGATACAAATGCCGTTACCACATGTTGCCTAATTGTTTGCCAAGTTACGGTGGCATTGTCCTTGTCCTCAAGAAATAAATCGATCTCCCTTCGGAGACCTCCGGCTGTCGTCCATATCGCCAAATGTGCTGGACTCCCATTGATGTCTCGAACATCCCGTATCGCCGTGTTGCATTCTTCTAACCAGTCGCGCACCTCGGCCGGAATGAGTCCATCACATTTATGAATAGCCGCAACGTGATTTCGTAACCTCTCACGTTGTACTCGTGATTGTTCATGAGCTGAATTGTCAGCACGCACGGCGTTTACTAATGTTGTTACGCCCTGTGCTATGGCCTGCAGATCTTGCACTCGCACGGCCTGATCTGCCATACCTGTCTTGCCTTGTAGTATCTCGTCTGGGGGTCGCCAATATAGAATTTTAGTGTCCTATCAGTTGATTACGTAAAGGTGATAGACAACGGGGATGATCTCTATATAACCCGGTTTCCGTAAGTTCGTCTTCAGTCAAAGCCAAAGAACTACAAGACAACTCGTTGTGATGATAGAGGTTGATGTTGTATTACTTCTGCATCATAACATAGACATTGGTACAGCAAATCAAAGATATCCTGAAAACGTCCGTACAGATTGAAGCCAAGATGTTATTGCTCGAATCATTGTGAAATTACATCGAATTTTATACAGTAAAACAAATAAGCACTTGAACCAGAGGCTGGTACAAAACCCTCAACTCCAGGATTTGTAACAATTAATTAGGGACCTGCCGGATTGACCACTTGTCACTGGTTGTTAATTTAAACACAGCTGTGGCCTGACCTGGTCACTTTAATACCGTACCATATTCATGTAGGCTCTAGCTTACATACTAATAGAAGACCTTTCTCTTTCACTTCTACAATATACAATGTAAATCGAGTTATATTTCGTGTACCAATTAAATCTCAAGTGCCATCCTTTTGCTTCTACCAGACACCGTTTTGCTTGATATGATTTGCTTTAACTTAGCCAGGCCTGCTATAATTGACCTGATGTGTCAAATCCAAATCTCTGGTCTGAATCGTTATCAACACAAGTGTATATCCGGTTCAGACTTCCTGGCTTCCGCTTAATTAGCAGAGAAATGCTCTCAAATGTACAAACGCTCGAACTGACATTTTAACCGAACTGATTAAGGTAAATGTGAAATCAACAAGATACATATATGATCAAAATATTCATTATCTCGTTCCATATTTTACAATGCGTATGTCAAATCAGATATCAAGTAATGAAGAAATTATGTTTGGTATAGCGTATAGGCCGCCACTGATCATATATACATATGAAATGATTTTTGAGAGAGAAAGAATAAATTGGTCGTCAGTGGGATTCGAACCTACGACCCCGGCTAAACCGCGCCGATTCGCTACCGACTGAGATATGACGGCTCATAGGTATTACTCCCGTGGATTGTCCCGGCGATGACCAACCTTCTGTCATAGCTCAGTCGGTAGAGCATGATGATTCGTCCACCAGAAGTGATAGTTTTCACATAGTCCAGCTAATAGGAACGATGATCGGAACCACAGGTATGATCCCCTTCCCCCCCCCAGGCATGATTGTCCGGCATGCAGGAATGCTGATCCCATACCAGGAATGATAGTCTCTCCTAGGGATGATGGTGAAGC
>JAVTVY010048311.1:0-23635 GCA_036873755.1 Hanleya hanleyi | reverse complement strand
TGTGGTTATACATTGCAGGTCTCTTGATACATCGATGCTGTATACCAAGTTTCGTATAGAACACTTGAATGGTATCAGAGATATATATCATTAAAGATTTTGCATAAATTAAAGATGGCCGCTAAGGTTTTCACAGAATCAGGGAAACTGGTTTGGTCATTCCTTTGAACTTTCTTGATGCATCGATGATCTATACCAAGTTTCACACTGAACAGAGAAATGGTACCTAAGATACACAAGATTAATGATTTCGCATAAATTAAATATGGCCACCAAAGTTTCCAACCAATCAGGTCCAGATTCAATAGGGTTCTGGGTCATGAGCATATGGATGTGCAGTGCAAGTTTGGTGTTCCTAGGGTAAGTCGTTCTGAAGATATCTTGGTAACAAGAAAGCTGTGATGGTTTCGCATAAATTAAAGATGGCCGCCAAAGTGTCCAACCAATCAGGTCCAGATTCAATAGGGTTCTGGGTCACGAGCATACGGATGTGCACTGCAAGTTTGGTGTGCCTAGGGTAAGCCGTTCTAAAGATATCTTGGTAACGAGAAAGGTGTGACGGACAAACGGACGGACGGATAGACGGACGGACGGACAGACGGACGGACGTACATGACGACGACAATACCCTTCGGCCAAATTTTGGCCGAGGGGTAAAAACTGGTGAGAATGTATGCTGAATATTTTATTTATGTTTGAGCACCTACGTGGTGTGGCGAGTCATTTGTGGCGGCGAATATTACAGAATAAAGTTTTCTGTAGATGTGCTCAGCCAACTTACTACATATTGAGTAAGGCAGATTTTAGGCTTGTGGCTTCAGTGATATACAGAGATAATTTTATACACTAAGTTTAGGGAAGAAAATTCCCTCTTCAGCTATTAAATTGATCAGGGTTGAAGCAGAATTGTTGCCGTTTCATCGAGAGACAAATAAACTCTTCAACGTGTTTATATTTCCATTAGTAGAGAAAGAGCTCATCCGCGGTTGTTGACCTTTGGGTGGGATATCTTCCCCTGGAATTATGCAAATTCCAAAGGTCAACTAGCGTAGATTTCTTTTTCTCTAGTACTCAGAGCGTTAGAAAACTGTTTTCGTGTTCGAGAATAGCCATGGTGACCCCATAGCTAAATATACATACTTGCGAAATTTGGTGATCTCTTGAGAAACAGTGGATATGCGGCGCAGACAAGCAGTTTTCCACCTCGGAGATTTTTTCAAGTTAAACTTTCGTAGTTTGCATCAACGTACAGTTTGTATAACGGGATTGTATAAACGTACGTGGAAAAATTCAGCTGTCGACATACAACTTCGGCCGCATTCCTGTCAAAGCCGTTACTGCAGACTGTTCCCCATCTGCCTTGATAACTCAGTTCCACCCGTCCTGTTTTCCCCGTAGCGTATGGCGCCAAACGTACAGTCGATTCCTCGACATTCCCTGGGGGATGAAAAACAACACAAATAAAACGGTTTATCTTCGTATATGAAGCTGTAAAACCTTTCGCAAGATATTCGGATAATACTATTGTTTAACGATATACATATACCGGTACCATTATTTATTGATATACATATAACGGTACCATTAGTTATTGATATACATATACAGGTACCATAATTTATTGATATACATATACCGGTACCATTATTTATTGATATACATACAAGGGTACCATTATAATAAACTATTTTAACCAAATCCATGTCTATCATACCGAGACATAGATAAAATAAAATTACACATATATTTACTTCTATTTAATATAGTAACCATACTCATCTGGCCTGGGCTTTTGGGACCTGTTCGGGCCTTGCGGGGGAGGGGGCAGAACTTACCACACTAAACCCTTGTGCCAAGCTCTATCAGAAAATGTAAAAATATCCAAGATGGTCGATTTCATGACGTCACGGTGAAGTCATCTTCAAAGCTGGCATTTTTTGGTCGATTTTTTGGTTAGATTTTTCCGATTTTTTATTCATGTGTTTTCTTTGCAAAAGCTACATGATAAATTAGTAAATAGTAGTCTGATGTAAAATAAAATAGATTTTGTCTAATTATCTTCAATGAAAAGCAGGAATTTTGAAGAGAAATTACAAAACATCGCTTTCCTGGTACACTGCATGGCCGCCATCTTGAATTTACCCATGATCCTCTGCTGGAGGGGGGTATGCATGCAAGATCAAAATGACCCCAATATGATAAACTAAAAAGTCAAAGAGGGTCAGCTTTCAATTTTTTGTCGTTCCGTTGATGGTTGATGCCCCCCTCCCGGCGACAGGCCAGATAGCGTTAATATGAGTCGGAATAAGATGGGCTGGCAACACGGGTTGCTGATCATCAGTGATATAATTCCACAATAAACTTAATCTATAGCCCATACCACACAAAACGGAAGCTCCTCTGTCGGTAGAACAATTGTGTGCGCCAGGGGGTCGATGGCGGCAGTGAAAAATATCAGCCTCTTCCCCGGAACACCGGACATCGTCCAACCATGTCTTGCCAACTTCACGTCCATCATTATCTTGATGTCCAATAATCGTCCGAACAGCAATTGTGCTGTGAGGAGGAAAGGTAGATGTAGAAAATTTTTAAACGATATTGTATTTTCACGAAAGTATATTTATGAAATTTGGGGATTGGGTAACAGGCAGAATAGAATAGAATAGAATAGTTTATTCAGCTGATCACAGCGCCCTCTAGAGGCATACAATCACAGTCTCCCCCCCCTCCGTCATTGACATTGATTATTCCCGGAAACAACACTTCATTTAACAATGTTAATAACATACGGAAACAGGGTGAATAAGTGTCTTCTGGCCACAATTTCAGTTCACATGCGGGAAGCGATCGCCCGAGATGGCTCAATTCCACTCTCCTATTGACGACCGCTACCCGCAGTGGTCCGAAATCCCACCAAGCCCGGTCAGGCCGCCAGGTTGAGTGGAAAATCGGGTCCATTCTCGACCTCCACCTGATAACTAGCCCAGCCAAGTGGGGGTGACCAGGAGACACTTACAATAGAAACCTTAATGCATGAATGAAAATGATCCATAATGAATATATGATAAACTGTTTCATGAAAAAACTCTAGCTGGCTACTGCCGCAAATCCAAAATTTCAGCAATTAATTTTGCTACATTAAAACAAATGGACTCATTTTCACACGTCATTAACCAAATGAATTTGGAAGCCTACATCAAACCCTCTCCCTGCATGTACAGATAGTTTTCAAAAAATAATTTGTCATTTAAAAAGAACCCTTACCAATCTAAAGAATTTCGCATCTTACTTAATAATTACCCTTAGATTGATGCCACCTTCGCCAAGCATAATTTACGTGACAGGTCTGCCCCATTTAAACTAGCAAATGTAATTATCTGTTGTTTTTTTAACATTTGCCCTGGAAACCAGATTTTTGTGTGAATTAGCTACTTTATTTCTCACAGTCCTGGTGCAGGCTTTTCATATTACTAACGACCTAAGATATCTGTAAGAAATAAAAGCGACGGGGATACATGTGTTTGATGGGGACACCTCGAGGCCCACCATGGAATAATTTTCTTCCGACACCGTGCTTCTTCGTTCAAGTCTTCCACGGACCAATCAGCTGTAATATTTCGGAAACGCCCTAATTAATATGCATAGATAGCACTTGTCACCGCATGGTTACCTGCGGACGTTTGATCATTCCGTGCGTTCGGATGATGTTATATAACACATGTAGAAATGATGCGATCGCATAGTTACCTGTAGTTTACAATGAAGCTTTCGTCATTAACACACCGCAGATTTACAGTCGAGCAATAATGGTGGTACAATGATACGAATATGTTTAAATAAAATTCAACAGAAGCTGTGAAAGTCTCTTGCAATATAAAGGAATTGGTCTGATATAGTTCACATTATTTAACAACAGCCCATGCGACAGCATATACGCACAGTGACACGAATCAATATGTGCGATCCCATATTTGAATTTTCGTATGTATTGACGAATATATGCATAATATTGGCGCAAAGTGATAGCATCTTGTTTGAGTCTTCGGTGACCCTGATCTTGACATTTGACCTCAAATCCACATATATTTTTCCCTTCTTCCGACCTTGGGGCATCAGTCTACCCAAAGTTTGGTCACAATCCATTTCATGGAAATGGAGATATGGCATGGGAAACTGAATGTAATAGAAACCAGACGAATGGACAGACGCCTCCAAATCAATAGGTTTCACCGTTGTCATGAGTTTGAGGTATATCTAGAATTCTGTGACACTCTGTAGACCTATACTGGAGTTTATTGCCCAGACATTAATATTTTCAAATATTTCCTGATATTCTGCAGTGACCTTGACATTTGTATGACACTTCGACATCAAATCAATGATGATTCCTTACCGTTTGATCTCAAAATGAATTGAGGTTCTTTCATATTACCAGGAACTGAAGCTAACACATGGACAACAGATGGACAAACGGACAGACAGTAAAACCAAAAGGCTTCTTTTCTACCATAATCTTGATGTAAAATGTCATCAGGATCCACATCCCTGAACTGGAGTAATGGCCTTGACATAACAATTTATAGAGATTTCCCGATTTTGAACCACAGTAACCTTGACCTTTGACATAGTGACGTCAAAATGAATACAACTCTTCTTTACCCTGTGGGTTGGATATACCCCAAGTTTGGGACCAATCTATAACATGAAACAAGAGATATCGGTGAGATACCGGAAGGACAGACAAACAGATCTCTCCATCGCATAATATGGCCTTGTCTAACGATGCCCGCTTTTCCGTGGATTTCATGTGATTCGCCTGTCGAATGACTGAGAAAAACGTCCTGCTCGCCCTCGCTGAAGGAGGTACTGACAAATCATTAAGAGGTTAATAGATGGACTTATTTTGGCCACGTGAACGCATATCGAACACAAGACTGGCTTGCGCTGGCAATATGCTTTGTGCCATTGCATTTGTAGTATCTCGCGAAATTCAAATGTTCACGCAGAATTCACTGCACATTCCTTCTCGTGATTTTGCCTGGCCTGCCTGGAATGTATGGATCATATATGTCGTGAACGTGGACTGCGACTGATAGAAAATAATTCGCGTATTGCTTCCCAGTCTTTCGAGATTCTAATGTAAGCTCTTAATTATGTCAAGCCATTTTGGTACTTATTCGTTTATTTTTTTTATGTAAAACCATCATTTTTTTTTATATCAAAATTACCGTTTTATAGATATCGAAAAATCTTTACATATCAGAAATTCTTTCTTGATATAAAAATAAAGAATTTTTGATATAAAAAAACGATTCTTTTTAAATAAAAAAATATTATTTTAAATAAAAAAGAATTTTCGATATCAAGAAAAGATAATTATATTGAACGAATAAATATCAAAACGGCGCAAATTTATTTTTCAAATAAAAAAATCAAATGTGTTTTGATATCCAAAATATACGGATCAATATCAAAACAGCTTTCCATACCCAACAAACAGCTATATAATATGAATGGATGATCACCAATCCTCCAAAGGACTAAAATCAAGAACAATCTCATGTTTTCATTTCTTTTGAGCGGCTGATACTTACCTTGGCAAATGTAAGCTGTTGCAAACAACTTTTGCCGCATTGAGACCAAATCCATGTTCGCAGATTGTGCCCCATTTACGATTGTAAAACACTTGTACTACCCCAGAGTCACTGGCATTGCTATATGCATTCGTCAGTCGGATAGTAGGCTGGTCTGCCATTTGAAAAGAGAAACAATAACTAGCATGCATTACCGGAATATATCTCTGACATTATCTTTTTTGATTTTGACGACGGACTCGACAAGAAATGGGTCTCTTTATGGAAAACATTACAATCGTTCCGTGGAAAGCAAGTTAGATGCGTCGATCGTGAAAATATCTAGCTGCAAAAATTCAAACAAAATCAAAGGCTAACCCATCCAATGCTACGCCACAGTGGTGTCTACGTCGTTGTTGTTGTATATATATATATATGTATAAGTGATTACAGTAAAACTGCCTTTGCGTGTGGTAAATAAACTTCAATTCAATTCAATTCAATTCAAATATAATATTAGAAGAAAGTCATGACAAACTCAAAACGTTAATTTTTCGCTAACTATTTTCCCTGCTTTCAGCCGATTGCGGCTCATTTTATGTACTTGTGTGTTTACTCGCCATTGGTTACGGTGGTCTTGGTGACCAATAATTTTCATATGCAAAACAATACAAACCAATACCGAACTGATATATTGGTACGCAAGATATAACAATATCTTGCGTATCAATATATTAGTGCCGTTTTGTTTTGTATACATATGTAATACAATTCAATTCGACCGCGGTTCATTTTATGTGCATATGTTTTTACTCACAATTGGTTACGGTGGTCTTGATGACCAATACTATCCATACGCAAAACAATAAAAAACAAAACGGAACTGATATATTGGTACGCAAGATATAACAATAGTTGGCATATGCCATTCCAGTTGGAACTCCTCTCCATCCAGTTCAGAACACCAAACTGGGCATGGTGTATCCCATTTGGATAACCGGCATATGCTATTCCTATCAAAGAACTCTTGCTTTATTTTCAAAAAGCTCCCTAATAGCGATTGAATTCCGCCCCTCCAGGGACATTTGTGACATGTTAAAAAGAAATTTTGAAGAAATATGACGAAAACTTTTGAAAAAATCAATATGAAAAATTTTGAATTTACCCATAATCCTCTGTTCTGGAGGTTATGAAAATAGGCTCCAAATACGCCAATGTGATAAACTACAACGTCACGGAGTGTCAGCTCTCAGTGCTTGTGTTGTTCTCGAAATAGGATATAAAGTTTGGAGGAGAATCATGCTCCCCTCTCCCTCCCTAAGCTTGGTATGGTTAACACCAACATATAATACAGAGGACTTTTCAATAGTCGTTAAGTTCAGTTGCTGACAAAATTCAATTACTGACAACTCCAACTGAGCAATGGCTCTGTATTGTAGGATCATTGCTCCCCCCATAGTACCCAAATAAATTATCCCGAAATGAAGCTTCGTTGAAGCCATTGTCTATTATGTATACGATCGAGGGTGGAGGCCACGGAGTCAACCATCAAATCACTCACCAAATCTAGTTGTTGCGGAAATACAGGACGGGCCTTATTTGTCAACGCCATCTTCTCGTGCAATAAAATAACTCGATTCTATATCACCTCACCTTTCACAAAAGACTTTGTTTATAAGACACTTGTAAGTTTAGATGCACAGGGACTCAGAACTCTGAACGAATCAGAAAACTGGCGGGTGTTGTGGCGCGCATATTTGCGAGCAGAGTCTTTACGAGTAATTCAAAACGGGAGTTTAGATCTCTCGTGCAGCTAAAACAGAACACTTTCAACAGAAGTTGATGCTGGGGTCGACATCGGGCCTTACAGACTAGTCTTTTGTGTTAAATGCCGTCATTTTCATCTGACGACGATACAGCTCACCAATCCCAAGTGTATGAGTTGTAACAGCGACACAGCTCACCAATTACCAATATACGAGTTGTCAGAGCATTTTCATCGGGGCTCTCTGGATTTGTATCTAATAACGCTTATGCCGGTGCTAGGGGCCGTGTGGTCATATCATCCAAGTTGCCACATGAACTGGTACAATAAAAGCGTATCTGAGATACAACGCATATCACGAATCGTTAGATTCTTGGTATGTGCTTTAGAATAGGTTAACCGGAAAACTATACTGTGAAGGCATGTGGCTCTGTCAGTATGTCGGCACCTCTTCCCACTTCCCTTATATGTGTTGTAATCTTATAAACAATATCTTTTATGAAAGGTAAGGTGATATAAATTCGAATTATGTTATTGCTTTTGGTAAAGGGTGCTGGCAAAGGACCTGATGCGGTTTAGTGAGATTTCGTTTCCATGGATTCGGTATGGAGTGCCAGAATGAAATATCACCAAAGAAAGAACTTTTTCAGTTTGCGTATAGTATGTTATCTTGTCATATGCTCTGAGTATTTTATAGGCTCTGGGTTTTAGGCTTTAAGAATAACAGCCTCCTGAAGTAGTGGATTTGTGCAAAATCGTTAGTTTCGAGATGAAAACAGCACCTTTTTCTCTCTATCAACATATGAAGCCAGTCCAGAACCAAAACCGTTTTTGAGCAACAACAAACTATTGACATAGTCAATGTTTCGGGGTTAAGTTTAATTTTGATTCTCGTCTGGCTTCAGAAGTTTACGGGGAGTGTGCTGTTTTCACCTCAAAATAGTTGATTTCGCACAAACCCACTACTTCAAGATGCTGTTATTAAAATGATATTGATTTTGCACAAATCCCCTACTTCAAGATGCTGTTATTAAACTGATATAAGACCCAGGGTATAGTAAATACTCACAGCATAAGACAAGATAATATAATTTACGCTGAGAAATTTCTTTCGTAGGTGATATTTAATTTTGGCACTCCAAACCGCACCTAATGGAGGGCTAAAATCTCATTAAACCGCACCAGTTCATTTGGCCTGTCGGATATTTTCCCAATAACTAGATTTGTTGAGTGGTTTGGCACCGGGGCCTTGATAGTACATGGTAGAGGTACCCGAAATGCTGAAACACGGGAAGAGGAATGGCAGGATGGGACTACTTGAAACTTACAGGAATCTTCATAGCAGGTAATCGCCACATCCTGTCTGTGTGAGCAGTCATTAACACCCCAAAGATTGTGACGACACTGGGACAGACGCCACTCGTTTCCTCTGCAGGTCACTTCATCCAACCAAATTGGTCCAGAGCCTAAACCTACATCGCTAACAGGTATGATCTGGCGATGCGAGCTGTGGAGTGGTGAAATGACAAGATAACAAGATAACAGCGGAGAGGTCTAGCTTACTACGAGTCAGCAAGGTATTATGGCCGTTTACTATTATGGCCGTTTCATTTGGGGAATGGGGAGGGGCGGGGGGCTTGCACAATACAATGTAGCCAATGAACGGCCCGGATTTTCACTTTCATTATGCCACTCCACGCTTTTTTGATCCAGCTGACCACTCATGGTTCAGAGGTGGTGCTTTCTGTTTGATGACGTGCATTCCATGAGATTAAAATTGGAAGTCACCGCGGTCTTATGTAGGGGCAGATCAGTCTTGCTGGTCCGTCACGCGACCGGAAGTGACCTTTGACCTTTTGACCAGAATGTGACCTGTATCCCGAATGTCACGTGACCGGATGCGTCGTCATAGGGACGTCAATTTGATAAGTAGTAAAAGGGAAAATTGACCCCTATTTAAGGGCAGAAATGTGCGAATCAGAGGAGATAACCAGGAATTGTTCAAATAGAGTTATCTGCCCTTAAATGGGGGTCTATTTCACGTTTATATACTACTATATTGCCAAAGAACGACCCGGATTTTCACTTCCAGATGCCAGTCCACACATTTCTGATCCAGCTCATGGTTCAGAGGTAGTACTTCCTGTTCTTCCAAAGTCCCTCATTGAAAAAAATATTACTGCTTTGAAGAGATGGCAACCAGTCACATTGTTACAAAATTTAAACCTCTTAGGGTAATATTTTCATAAAATAAAATAAAACGAAGCTTAAAGAACAATTATTTCACTTTTCCTTTTAATTTTTTATTTTTTTTTGACTTTTCAGATTCAAGTCACAGAAATAAAAGAAAATATGCCTAAACCACCATTGATTCATCACACGAATTCTCCTCTAGAATTCGATCATCAATCGTTGTTGATTTCAATCATTATTCTGCAACAATTGGACTGTGAAACATGTGTCCCTCAACTACTGCAATACAAATGCATGTACATGTATTTACCATTGCTCAAAGACACTGTTGATGTGCCTGAAGTAGACCACATTTTTTCCACACAAAAACTTCTCAGAACTCAAAGAATTTTAATCAATGGACCAAGTGAGGTCAATTCAGATGAACGGTTTTCACAGTTTTCCTGAAAAATCGATCTATTTCGCAAAACGGCCATAACAGTAATATTACTCAATCGTGTACCCCCGGAAAATTGGGTTTTCATCTGGGACGCAGGCGCGACCTAAATCAGCTTTGGACACTAGAAGCACACCAAAGGTGCGTCCTCAGTAGCAGATGTCTCTCCCAGATTTTCAATTCAAAATATTATCTATTTATTTCCACAAAAAAATCTAAAAAAACCCCTGGAAAACAGCTATAATACCAAGTGGACCCGTGGCTTTCAAGGGTTAGAATTTCCATCGTGCGAGGAACAAGGTTCACAG
Organism: Hanleya hanleyi; assembly: GCA_036873755.1. Lineage (NCBI taxonomy): Eukaryota > Metazoa > Mollusca > Polyplacophora > Lepidopleurida > Hanleyidae > Hanleya > Hanleya hanleyi. The sequence continues at coordinate 13,360 of JAVTVY010048311.1, read as the reverse complement.
CAGGTTGAAACTAGATTTCAGCTTGAAACTATATAAATGACCATCCCTTACTTTAACATGCATTTTATACCTGGAGATGGTCACTTCCGAAATAACTTTAATCCAGTACCAGAAAGTAGAAGCTGTTACATGTATCTCGGTTTATAATCAACTTTCGTTTATAAAACAGTAGCTGAACTCAGATTATATCCAGTTGAATAATGCTGTTTATTGCAGCTCAGTACCTCGGTGAAATAATTGTACTGGGGAGAAAACGGCTCCAGTCATCCTCTGGACCGTTTTCGCCAACAGCAGAGCTGGCCGTAGTCATGATAGTACGTAGTGCAGTGGGATATAATACGCATGGTTTGGGTTACATTGTAGTGCCAAAGAAATTGGGACTCTTCTGCAAGGGGAGATAAAATTTAGTCCATACACAGAGGTTTCGGCATGCTTTGCGCTACGCTCCATTTACCCACGTAGGGGTCTCGCCATTTTTGCAGGATTCTTACAGAAACCAAGAACTATTCTATTCAAGTGTTTTACTGATAGCAATATATATATTTATCTTGAAATACAGTAAACAGTTATTCAATGTATTTCAAAATGCCAGTGTAACACAGTTTGAATGCAGCTTTTTGACAAATTACCCTAGAACTATATGTTGCGGAAATATATATAGGTGAGTCGCGACTGATATCAACTCGCCCAGTTAGACGGTCGCCATGTTCGTTTACTGTAGCAAAAGACGACCTCGGGTCAACTCCGGCACAGTCCGTGAACCCTGACGGCGCTAATTCGAGAGGCGCGAAGCAGAAAGTAATGAATGCCTGGTAGAGCTTCAGGTTTCGGTAGATTTAGAATGCCAGTCCGAGATATAAAAATGTATGATCTTGTTTTACTGGTTTGAATTCTGCGGCAAATATGTACTGGATTTGGACCAGTCTGCATTTATCCTCGTAAATTATCTTAATTTTGCGTACCAGTTTCATAATTATGAACAACAGGAAAGGTTTTCCCCTCACTTCCTAGGCTGTCTGACCCTACGATACGTCACGTTAGACAGCTATTTGTACCTTCATATATTAGAAGTTCCCCACTGTTTTCGCCATCTCAGAACTGATGACTGTTTAATTTAGTACGGTGCGTGGATTAGCCGTCTATATAATGCTTCCTCCAAGGTGATACGTAATACGTCTCAAAGCTGTATCGTTTTGTCCTCCTAAATAATTAAGCATTCATTTCGGGGACACATGCTTGAGTAGCAGCTAAGTGACAAATCCAGTCGTATTGACCTACTTACAGATTTATCTCCCCTGTTTGACTTAATCATTAACTCTGTAAGTATATCAATACGAGTAGGATGTGCTTTTACTACTACTTCCTTGTATTTGGTATTACATCCCTGTTGAGGGCTAATCATGTAGAGCATATAATAATGATATATGATCTGTTCAATTTACAATTCGTTTCTCATTAACATGGTTGGATCACAGGGGCTCGTTACCGTTGTGAATTGGTTAAATAGGTTGATAATAGGGGGGTCGAGGTCGGTAATAAAAGAGTTACCGACCTCGACCCTCCCCCCCCCTATAATCAACCTATTTAACCAATTAACAACGGTAATGAGCCCCTGTGGGTTGGATGGACCCCAGTTCCTCATATATTTTCAGAAGAGTGATATACTTGCCTCCAACGTCCAATACTCCTACACACAATCCCAGCCTCCGTTGTACCGAATCGGCCATTACACACCGTACCCCATCGGTTCTCATAATATACTTCCACTCTGCCTGAAAATCTGTCAGGTCCACCAGCCAGACGGTATTGTATCGATGAATCCGGGAAAAGGTCTATAGAAAAATTGTGACTCGTTACCATCCATGATAAAGACAATATGGACTTCCCGAGATCGTGACGTCTGACCAAGGTTCGGCACCGGGCAATGCTTCAACATTGGCAATGCCTCAAGAACCGAAAATAGGTATCATATTGTTGTAAAGATACTGAAAATCCATACAAATTCGAAGATATTATTGTTTCCGAGTTACATAGGCATTAGCAAACAGGAATCATCGCCTGTAAAACTCTGTGCATAATACATCATTGTCAATTGACAGAAATGTTTCCTTGAATAACCTCAGGTAGGCCTCCATATTTTCGTAACAACGATCCCTGTCCAATTTTATAATAGAGTAGACCATCCGTGTTCTGCTTCATCACAATTATTTCTGTCTTCTTAATAGCTTATATGCATAATACCATCCTTTCCAGCATTGACAGAGCTGCACATGTGTATATACTGATCGATGGCTGGGTTCGTCTACTCAAGTGATCGAGGTCAAATTTTGTCCTGCGTCAGTTATGCCCCTTGGTTGTGCGTAAAAATCATGACTCGATTACGACATGATAATCCGACCAAAAACGGTAGGTTGGCCCTCACGTTTTCCCCCGCCTTTTCAAGTTAGCACCGGGCCTGGGAACACAGGACAGAAGCTGAATTGAAATCGCTCTTACCAATTTTTTCGGAAATTGAGTCGAATTTGACCATTTTTCGGATCCTTAAGGGGTTTTCTCGAAATTTTTAAGGGTTTTCCAGGAGAAATAACGCAAGATTGGAATGGAATGTTCGAGATCCAATTTTCTATAGAATATCAGTGCGGTCTCTTAAAAGAATGCTTTAATCATGCTCTTTCAGAAAATATATACATGTAATTGATTGGGTGTCCCATAATCTATTCACTGTCGAATAGACGAACCCGAGAGTGCAACCTCAGCCTTCTCGTCCCGCGATGCGTATGATTTCTGCGTATGATATTCCGGCCAGTCACCATTAGCTGTTTTCGTCAAATTACGGTGCTAAGCTGCACATATTAATCTCTGTGTAACAGTACTAAACTACCCGACGTATATATACTCTGCTGAGTGATAACTGTGTATAAAACACGAGAAACTCGCGAATTATTTCTTCATAATCATCGTATTCATGTGAGTTCACTCCCTTGATCAAACGTTCACCTGACGATTATTAATAAATCTCAAGAACAGCTCATGATTATATTAATTACTGGCTTATAATAAATAGATTTTTGTGTAACTTTCTACATTGTTATTATATTTAGTAAGGCTCATCAACGGATTACAACATTATTTCACTAATCGCTTCAAGTAACACAGTCGCTGTTATTTTTGTTAAAGTCTCTCTGATAAGACCACGCTTTATCGCCATGAGTATTTTAGGGGGTCAAGTTGCCTACATTGGTAACGTGACTACACCATTCAATTGTTTGAATTTTGAATTGGATGTTGATTGTTAGCAGTGGACCGAAAAAAGTTCCACGGAGCGATGATGATGCAAGAGGGAGCCTCACTGTCAAAATAGTAGCATGTCTCCCACTTACAGTCATGACTGTTGAGTATGCAACCTGAGCCTCGTGTCACGTGGGCAACGACTTTGTTTCGCGCCTTTGCGGATAGTTCCAGAGTTCCATTGCGGGTCTGTCCTATTTATTGCCCCATCCCAAACCGAATTTTCATGTCTGGCTTTCACACTGCAGTCGTATTTATATATCGATCCGGATGCAACCGCCAAACAGGGTTATCTTCCGCCAGTCGATCGCTCCTTCCTTCAGGCACTTGCCGAGGGTGAAAAAACGCCCTGGCATTCTACGCCCAATGGGTCTTCACCAAGCCATGTAGCCTTCGACCGAGATCAGAAGTGCTAGATTTAACCCGGGGCTAGGGGCCGCTTTTTCCGCTTAACCCGGGGCTAGGGGCCGTATGAACCCATGTACTTCAAGATCCTCATGGTACTCATATGAACAGTCACAATCAAAGCGTGACTGAGATACATCTTTTTTTAGATGACGACTCTATAACGAATATTATGGATTAAGAATACTGATCAGCGATACAGATTTGATATTTTTGGAACATCATGATGTCTTGCCGGCATCATTGAAAACTGTTCTCTCTTGCAGGAAACAAGCCTATGTTTATGTATACTATTATTGTCTTTTTGAATTTGGTGCTAATACTGTTATGTGGAAAATGGAATAGGTCTTTGGATTATGGACGCGGATATTCTCTAATGGACGACGGCTGGATTATGAATGACGGACTAGACGCTTGTAATCACAACAACTGAACTAATCAACCGCAGCGAATTTGGGTATTCGCCAGACAAAAGAAAGCAAACAACCAGGGAATTATTGAAGAAATGTTCCTCTCTTTATATCAACAAGAACACTACAAGCTAAAAGTGTTTTTTTTTTTTTTTCACGCAAATTCACATCTGAGAAATCTTTAGTATATTCTTATATTAATAAGGATATTTTGGCTTTTAAGATCTAGGCTTGTGAAATGATGTTTTGGTACAGGACTACATATTATGTGAGCGATGGCAGAGATGTATAATATACCATGATGAGAGACAACCCTGTTCGCAGGTTGGATCCGGGTGCTTACAGATACACAGGAAGTAGGACCTCCAAGATGATGAAAGCGGGAATTCTTTGAAGCAGACGACTACCCGTGTTAGAATGTTAAGGGATTCATGGGATTTTGCTGATATTATTTGCCAAACTAGTTTTAATCAGTCGGCTTTTGTACTACTCTGCTGACCACATACGGCATCGGATGAAGGCAATCTGTATAACCAAGTATTCGTTCGTACCGTCACTACGTCAGGAATCCTCTATATTCACGTGTACCATGTGGGACCACTAGGCTGCATGGGTACGGCTCTATCCGGCAATAAAACGACCCTTTACACCCTTAAAACTAAAGTGTTGAAACTTACTCGTAAAGTGTTAAAATAACCCTTTAAGTGTGTTCACAGGGACAACACTTAAAGAGCAGTCCCTGTGGACACACTTAAAGGGTTATTTCAACACTTTACGAGTAAGTTTCAACACTTTAGTTTTAAGCGTGTACCAAATTCCGTTCCGTATATTTATGAAGTTCGGCAAAGAGTTTGATAATCGTGAGGTTTTTTTAATCCGTCTTCAAACATCCGCGGTCAACACGAAAAGGTTTGTAACGCTCGGATTACGTGACCGGTACCCTTGGAAATTTCAATAACGTCTCATTCAGTCTCATTGAAAATTGACATTTTGAAGAGGGATTACACAGACAATATAGCTTCTAACGGCTATTAAACAATTCACAGAGAGAGAAAAGTTGTTGTTTTCTTACCTTACGGCCCGTGCAGCGTAGTGGTCCGTATACATACAACTACATTTACACGTACATACACTTTATCCATAGCTGTTTTGCGCGGAAATTGTCTTAAAACCTGATGACGTAGGCCCCTACATCCATGACAATAAAATCCTACTTCTACCCCTTGATGCAATACAGGCCCCAACATCCATGACAATTAAATGGCTGGTGGGGAGCTTTATACGATTCAATTAGCCATTCGCGACGGCTCGGCCTATTCCGTCGAGGTCGTAGTACCTCGCGCATTAATGGTGCATGGATTTTACAGCTCTCAGTTGTAAACCTTGATCCGCCGCACATCACATGCTATAGGATGTGTCTCCGCTCACATAGTCCTCGTTGTATTTCTCTCTTATCAGGAGGTAAAATATGTATCCAAATGAAATGTATATTCCCTTGATTCTACCCGCGAAATGTCTCTTCTAATTTGAGGTGGGTTTTTTCTGGTTTCTCCTCTCGAACTGATCTCCATCAGTGTCCATGGTAACGGAGGTCATACAGCTGACATGCGCTGTTCGGAGTTCCCGCGTGATGCTGTGCTTTCAACATGGATGCCAATATGGATTCCTATCAGTGCGAAACGAGGTACTAATGTCATACATTATCCGAGACTGTGTCGAGTGTTCAATCAGCCTGTCACCTCCCTCATGTAACATGACATCGACTTAATTGCCAGCGCGAGGTCTCTGGGCTGGCGCAACCGGAAGAGCAAGCTCTAATTTGGTGTATCGGGTTACATATAGGACTTCACGCTTTGCCGCACATGTACTTTGCGTTGACAATGACAATTTATTTGGTTTCGTGTTACATAATCGATGTTAGATTTCTGGATAAGTGTTCACGTGTTATGCAGGTGAATGAATACACGATTCATCACGTGATTGAGAGAGATATAATACGTCATCAGGGTTTGGGACCATTGGCTAGTGACGTCAAGTGAGGTCGGCTCCAGCCACTGACACATGTTATTTCAATGCATACTGCACACATATCAGAATACAATCGAGCAAACTCTGTGAATATCTATCCGATTTTAATTCTGTTTTAGTTAGTATTAAACCTGAAGAGATACCCGTTTCAGAAATATACAGTTTGAAAAACATGGTCTTTTAGTTCATGGCGAAATATTTACAGAAAAGTTGGTGTCAATTCACCGGGAATTTTCGGCGACATACCCACGCTCGGTTTTCATCATTTTTCTAAGAAGAGCTTACATAAAATGAAAACCAAATATATATCTTTCATTTCGAGTATTATGAGATTATGAAAGTAGAAATATCATTTCTGTATTTTCTTGTAAGCTTTAGGGAAAACGTTTAACACAATTTTCTGGGATTTCCGGGAGCCGAGCGGAACATTCCGCGATAGGCATACGACCGTATTGATGATAACCGACACGTGTAAAACTGCTGACACACGGCACACATATAATATAACAAGCAAACCCCAACAGCAAATATGGTGAGTATTCATTTTTTTTCTAATATAGATCATGAACTTTCACTCTTCAGATTTTTCTAGTATATAAAGCAGAATAAATCGGTAAAAGGGCCAAGACTTGAGTCTTCAACAATTTTCAGCAGCCCATATTAAGAAAGAAAACACCTGAATACTCGCCATTTTTGCTAGTATATTTTTTGCTCGATTATATTCCGATATGTGTGCCGTGTGTCAGCAGCTTTAAACGTGTCATAGTTTTATAATCCTATAATACTCTAAATATATACTTGGATTTTTATTTAATGGAAGCGTATTTGAGGGAAATGATAATCCCTGCGAATGGACACCATCTTTTAAGGTAAATATTTCGCCATTATTTACAAGGAAATGTTATTCAAGCTATACATTTCTGAAACGGACATCTCTTCAGGTTTAATAATCACTATACAAAAATGAAAATCGGGCAGATATTGGCAGAGATTATATTCTTATATGTGTGCTGTTTGCATTTAGTTACATGTAACATGTTTCAGTAGCTGGAGCTGGCCTCACCTGCGTCACTGGCCAGTGCCGCGCGCAAAACATCAGGGGTTATGAAAAGGTGTATACAGAAAGCGAACAAACTTTTTCCTTACCATATTTTTCAGCGCACGTAATAGCTCCAGCAGAGCCAGGTTCACAACTCTGTGAACCCAAGGGATGCTTTATACATCTGGAGAGATCCGGTTCATCCCCTTTGCAGAGCCAGAGTTTTATCCATGTTCTCGTTAGGTTATCCCAGCCAATATCTGCCAATGGTACGCTACGAGCATATGTTCTGTGAACACAAAACGGTCAACACACGTTAATGGTATTCTCTGAGTGAAACTTATAAAAGCGGCCGACATGCTACACATAGGCGTAATCCTAATACATTTTGAATGGGGAAAATTGAATTTCGCTTGATTTCTGTACCGCTACTGAAACGGAATTGTCATTCGAATATGACTGAATGTTTTGGCATGGTATACATACCAATCTATTACTCACTGTATGTCGGGTTGCTTATCTTTGAATTGTTCTGTAAAACTTATATGTACTCTTGGAACCTGTTGTAACTAATAAATGAATAAATATATGTCGAAATATTGCCCTACAAAATGCTTTTCTCTAATATTTTCGGAGTCACCCCCCGCCCTGTAGTACGAGGAGTACATGCATTTAGCCTCTATTATATCATTATTGAATACAGTATTTACTTTCATTATGGTTTCACTTGGATATATCCTACGTCGTCCATAGTGCTAATTAGACACTTATTGAAGTTAGGATGACCATACAGTCTGTGCATGAGGCTGGCGTGATCTTTTTCGTGAAAAGGGATATAGGCACTCGATCAAAGAGTCTGAAATATAGGGCTAGAAAGGAGGTTTTCGGTTTGACCGTAAAAGTTTCTTTAGTGTGCTGCTTTTATAAACCGAAATTTTAATTTCCTCGTGTTTACTTCAAAATTTGTTAGCTTGAGAGAGAAAATACTGAATTTTCATATTCTAAATTTTCATCGAGAAGAGATTTGTCAAAAATATATTACTAGTATTAGAAATAGGCATTTGTTTGTTTCCCCGATTATTGGTGATATTCTTGAAGGGAATTCCCTTCATATGTAAAATATGACACCTTAAACAAACGAGTCTTAGATATCTGAATTAGGCGGGATTTTGTCCTAAATGATACTGAAAAAATCCTTTTAGTTGAAGGTGTCATATTTTCATAACAAAGAAATACGTCAAAACGCTTGGATGCTCTGTAAAGATGTAGCTCATCGCCATTTAGCACATGGTTCCTCCAATTAAAAATTACAACAACTGTTTGGCTGAATGGTTACAGTATTGAACTACAGATTAAAATAATTTTTGGGTTGGAATCCTCAAATCACAAAAAAAAACAAAAAAAATAATAAAAAAATACATATATACATATATATAATTGCATTTTTCTCTGTTTTTCTCATCTTGATTTTTGACGTGAAAGTGCAATAGTGACGTGAAATAATCGACTATGTTATTATAATTCAGCTACACCACTTTTTTTAGGAGTTGAAAAGTGTGACGATCCAACAGAGCAAAAATCATAATTGTTACACATATAGCATTTCTACATGGGAGTAGTTCGTTTTAACTTTGAAAGGAAAAGTTGTAAAGTAAAACTCAAGGCCTAGCTATTAGGCGAAAAAGGGAAAACAGCTATTCTTCAATGTTTCGTCACTACAATATGGCTTTACTCATTTCCCCATTTTGTAGCTAATTTAGACGTTTATTGTTTTGCAACTTAAACATATTCTCTTTTTATTCAGGAAATGACCCTCAGCAATTGGTGACGCTTGCATTTCCACGTGATTATTGTTCGCTGAACTTTTGGTAGTTCGCAGATTTTGAGTCGCTTAATATATTAATATGACTGATTATTATTCCCAAGTAGCTGGCCCGTTAATGAAAATATATTTGGTAACTGTAGGAGAATATGAACCAGAAATTCCCATTAGACTGGCCTCGCAGGGCGGACAAGGAGTTGGGGAATACTTGAACATTACGTCACAATATACCGGCCGGATCGGAGGGAGACAACAAAGCAGAAGAGAGCGATGCTGAAGGGAAAAATGGTCCATCTAAAGCGAACACCTTCTTCACCATGTCAATTTGGGTATTGTAAGAAGTAGTTCGTTGTTGTATATTGTATTCATTGTATTTATGCTTGTGGTAGTGAACGTGCAAGTTAGTGGGCAGTACTGGAAAGACCCTCAAAGAGAAAAGTACATATTTATGCCTAAAAGACTAGGAGGAAGGGTGTAGTCGAGACTGGAATTAGTTTCAGGGTTGAAATACTCAGACGAAGGGAATTTAGGAGAACGCATGAACCGAATATCCCCCAATGAAACGGCCAAGCGAATTGACCTCGAGACTGCAAAAACGGGAAGAAGAACACACGTGGACTAACACGTGGACTAACAGGCATCAGACCGGAGTTAATCACTTCCGGGTCGGAGCCCCTCGAACTACATTGTTTAGAAATTTGAGGCAGATTTTTGTGAATTTTATGAGCTGTGATTTTTCAGCATTTCTAATACATCTGATATTTCAAATTGCAAATCAGGCTTCAAGCTGTACTACCTGGTGTTTGATCAATGAGGGGTGAGAAGGCTCCCTGTTTACAAATTGAATGACATTCGGTAACACCTATCAGCTGTCAACGGCGGGAATTTGAAATTTCCATGGTCAATGTCTGTCAAGACTTTCACATTCAATGTCCCACAAGGTGAATAATGTCATGCCAAGTGGATTTATGCTTCGAGAGTTTTCTGAATTTTTTGTGATTTTTTATGCTAATACATAACAAGTAACAACATTAATATTGGGCTGATGCCTATCACAATAGATTTTCACATTTGACCCGAGAACTTCAAATCGTCACTGTGGCTATAGTTTTGACTTGGTCAGCCCAATTTTCTCCAGGCTGACTCATGAACAACGTACAAATATTGGGGTTATTTCAAATGTATGCTAACTTATTAAATTATTAATTAAATAAAATATTTTTATTTAATTAATTTTAATTAATCTATATCCAATTATTTTTAGAATGTCACTTCCTTGATAAACCTTTTTAAGGAAGTGACATCCTAAAAATGTTACCTACTTTCTCAATGGCATTAGTATATATTTAATTAATTTTTCAATTCTTAAATTTTTTTTTTTTTTTTTTTGCTAAATGTGGGTGAAATAAACATCATACTCATAATGATACTCGTATTCTTATGCCATTTCCGCGACAAAATGGAAACATTTTGGAGCAAATATTGGCAAAAAATGGCTGAGTTGTCAGTGCTAGGGCCAAATCGTCATTGCCAGATATGACGAGGTCAACCTTCCACAGCTGGTAGTTATGAGCAAATTAGCTATCGAGATACAGTAAATTATAATTGGAAGAAAGGAAATTCACATTTAGACCTCAGTTCAAATGTTCAATGCTTCAATCATTTATGTATAAATCCACTTTATATCCGTCTGGAACCACATGAAATTAATAATGATCATATCACCTGTAAAAACTCAGATGTTTGTTCCACACACAACGAATATCCAAAATGCCTTTTGCGCTTGTAACTTTAATGAGACAAATAAAATCTGATAAATGAGTCATTAATTAATCTGACTGTTGATGGCTTCACATTTTTGTGTGTCTTTTGTCAGTCGCAGTTGCAGCATAGCACATACTTTATCTTCATTTCATTTTCAGTATTTCCTGGATTATAAGTTTGTAATTTTCTTTCATATTCAGATTGGAGATCTTGTGGGTAGCAAGGAACATGGGTTACAGGCACCAAATATTAGCAAGTCCCCCTCCACACACCAAATAGTTTCTCTGGCATTCGGCGCGGTGTGACTCAGAGGTATGGCCTCCAACTCTATTGGAAGATAGGCCTTGATTTCTGTAAGTTGCCACCTTAATGTTTCACCAAACAGTTAGCAGTTTGTGCGTCAACTTCCATCTGTCTTCACCTTTCATGGTACGGGCAACAGGGTTTCATCTAAGGCCAAAGGCACCACCGCCGCCTTTTTTCCTTTGTGTTCTATCGCCATTACTGGGAACTAGCATTATGATTTGAGGATGGCACAAAGCTCATTGGCAAATATGTAGTCATACCTGTATTTGGTATATTCGAGTATAATATTCATAGATTCATCTTCCGTGTCCAAATCAACCATACATATGATGCAAACTCCATAACAAGTAGTGCAACCTGCAGTTTTGTATGCTAGTACTGGAACTGGCGACACGGCTGACAGGTTAGGCAACCCGAGAACTACATTCATCCACATTCAATGCTTCAAAGCGTGAGACTTTTTCCACAACATTATAAATAACCATCTCTACCATGCAACTAAGATTGATCGTTAGAGGAATTGTGGTCAACAAATATAACATGGATTTCTGATATGGGCTTATTCCATTTCCGGAGTAACTGATAAATATGAATCTGGTAATGGAACTCAACATAACATTCCTTCACCGATGAAGCAATGGTGGCACAGTCAACTTACATGCATGGCAAAAACAATTCATCGCGTCGACATATATATATATATGCCTAACATATCACGGATCACAAATAATTGCTAACCCCAATAACTTCAAGGAAAATCTCGGCAACATAACCTGGTCAATTTCATACATGTATATGTGATATGGTATTTCTATTGTAACTACAGTGATGACGTCAGGATGTTACACAAGAAATATATTCGATGAAAATTTATTCTATAGTAATGTCGGGTAACTTAATACCATGAACTTTCCAAGAATTTGAGACTGAAACTTTCTGACTGGTGGTATATCCTATTGAGACAATTCTGGTCATGCTTGTATAATACTATAGGTTTGCAAGATATCACGGAAAAGCTCAACCATGGGACATGACGGGATCTCAAAAACTCCATCACAGTAATCTGTTACTAAGAGGCAAGGTAAAGCCTTTCAGCTCCAGGTGTAGGGAGAATATTTCGAGGACATCGCCTACCAAGACTAGAGAGCGCTGGGCCTAACATCGCCAATGCAGAATTAACTGATATTGATCATGTCACTTCAACTGGCTATAGCTTGGAAAATACTGAATGACTTATTATATTTATTTTTTTTGTAAGTATTTTAGTATCCATGTACATAATACATGTAATATGGTCGTCTCCAAGTGGACATCGTTTCACACAGTAGAAGTCCCTTAATCAGTTTCCCCGGCTAAAGCAATGTGTAAATCAGCCTTGTATCAGATCTTTATATTAGGCTTCAATGTTTGATGATGACGACAAGCTTGATATCCAAGATGGTGTAATAATGGGGATTTTTAGCCATAAAAAGCTCGGCACGGAACGTGTCTAGACAAGAAAAGTTCATGTGCATGTAAGCTCTAATCATTCGAAACAGACCGACTCAACTGACCAACCAAGTCCACTTTGCCGCAAGGTCGAGCCAGGGTCGACCTCGTTGAAGAATGCTATTGTCTACGAGGTTATACAAAAATCGTTGTGTTTCTGTTTAATCATACAAGTAGCAATGAGACTATTGGTGTTTGTAGAGGTCTGGGAGAGCGTATAGTATAGCCCATCGAGAGACCCACCGTTCAGGCCTGTACCATTTGGGCTTGGTTTCTTCTCCGTTCTTCAGGAAAAGCTTCTCTAAGTAAGTTTGGATAGGAAACTTATATCAAAGATGAATGACAGCCAGTTTGGTGTCCGTTTTCAGAAGCCAGTGTATTCTTTTAGTAGCAGCTGGTGTGGCTGCATTCAACTGTAGAGGCAGCAAGGTTAACCCACATTGCGCTAGGATTTCTCTCTCGAATGTGACTAATTTTATATATTGCAGGCATCAACTACGTGGATGAGTGTCTACTGGTGTCGACATAAGTCACATAACCGTCAAAATAAGCGAAATCGGCAGCCATTTTGAAACAAATGGCCGCCATCTTGAAATCCATCCGTTCTGGTGCAGCAAAAGTGTGTTGATCAACTTCCTTGGATACGCGAATGCGGGGATAACCGTTTAAATTAACCACCTATGTGTCTTAGAAGTATCGATTTGCGACTTTGATGATTTCTGATGGCGGTCATTTTGAAATCCAAGATGGCGGCCAACTACGCAGTTTCAAGCCGGACTCCCCTACTAAAAATGAATAATATATGTTTCT